>PVLD010004535.1:0-92522 GCA_004027595.1 Dinomys branickii | reverse complement strand
TGTGTGGGGTCAGGACAGTTGTCATTAAAGAGAGACAGAGTTTGGAATTCGTGACTTGTGAAACAGAATTACAAAATCTTACTAATTTATTATGAAAATGTATCAGCAGAACTCATTAATTTCTAGAATTAAATTCACAGAGGAACAAATTTAAGACACTATGTTCATGAATTTCTAATGGCCTCTATTACTTATTTTAGAAAAGAAATGGAATAAGGTAACAAGTATGCCTCTTTGCAGAAGCCATAGAAAGGGTTGGGGAGACAGCGTCGTAGTAAAATACCTGCCTTGTACATGAGAGGCCTATTTAATCCTAGAACCATAAAGAAGAAGTGTGATCCCACTGTTGCTTAGCTTTCCCTGGCTGAAATAAATATTTGTCAAAAACAACTGAGAAGGAGGTGATGTTTGTTTTGGCTTGTGTGTCAGAGGTTTTGGTCCATGGTCACCTGGGTTCAGGTAGAAGCGTCATATGAAAAGCATATGGCGGAGGAAAGTTGCTAAACCCGTTGCACCAAAGCAGAGAGAACCAGAGAGGAAGAGGCCAGAGATGAGACAGGGTCCCAAAGTTCTTATCCCCGTGGCTTCCCCAGACACACCCACCCAGAAGTGTGTTTTACTAAACCAGGTATCTCTCAAGCCAATCCAGTTGACAATCAAGATTACCCATCACAATTTCCATAAAATCCAATCAGAAATTGCCAAGTGGATAAGGCTGAGAATGTTAGAATTCTTACCTCTTATTCTTCTTAGGAGAAGTTTAACAAACACTTGCTATAAACCTATTTACATGACTTTCCTTATTTCACTTAATTGGCCCAGGATTTTAAAGAAAATTTTAGAAAACTTTTATCTATCATATTAGGTAAACGGATCAAAAAGATCTGACTTACATATGTCTTTTCTTGTCATTCAAAATGTGAAGGGCATTGATTTAAAGCTGAAATAAAAGTTTTTTCCTATACAGAGGGAAATGGTCAGGGTGCTAAAGTGATTTCAGTTCCACTAAAGATGGAGAAAATATATGCTACATTGCACATGGAGAATTAGAGTAATTAGGTTAAATATTTGGGACTATGAGAGTTTCAATAGGAGTTTTATTAAGTTTGCAAAATTCCCAAACATGATTGCCTTTTAAAATATTAATGGCTTTTTTTGAATATTTACTATATAATAGGTTCATTGTGAAAACAAACTAATTCTAATAGCCCTGAAATACAGATATGGCATTTGACATGTGAATATATATATATATATCACATTTGAGATGTGCATGGATAAAAGGTCCAATTTTGGAACCCAGGTCTCTGTCACTCTAAAATGTACTTCTGTTTTGTAAGCAGTTGATTCTTTAAGCATATTTACTATATGACTTATCATTTGTTTATTCCTGAGAATTCTAACTACTTCAATTTTCAGTTTGAATGCTGTGGAACACTGGCACCTACATCAAATACTGTGACCCATCTTTATTTAGTGAATTTGATGGGTTTTTCATTAAAAATTTAAAATTATTTAAATGAAAATGGGAACACCATAATGTGGGTCTTAGGTCAAGTATTTGTCATACTTGAACATGAAGACCTCAGTGAACTTTTATGGACAAATTCTACTGTAAGTGTGGTCACCATCCCTACGTGCAAACAGAAACCGTATACATGGTCTTCAGTTCTCTCTCTTTTTCTGCCCCCAAACCATTGTTCCTGCTTTTCAGTTACTTGGTTAGATCTGCTATTTCTGGCTTCCTTTGCATCCTTCTAGATAACTTGCCCTGTCCTTTTTTCTTCCTGGGACACAATAGTGCAAAGAATGGTGCTCAGTGTGATGTGAATCTTTGCTACAAAGAGAAGAGTGAAGGTTCTTGCTGGATTGTAGAGCTTGAGTCCTGAAGAAATTGGGTGTGAGCATCCCTAGGGTAGCCAACTCCACTCAAAACTCTTGGCAACTCCCGCTGAGAAATGAAAGCAGTATCCAAGACCCGGTTACCTCTTTTCTAACCAATTCTTGAGGACACAGACTACCTGCTTCCTTCTTTCCCCTTTGTAGACTTTCAGTGTCTATAACATGTTATATACCAAGGACCCAAAATCACTGTCTTCTAATATTTGAATCCTTCAACCAAAATTGTGACATTTGATCCTTTTCACTTATGTAAGCAGCATTGTGGAAAAGCCTGTTTTCTTTATGCAATGTATATATATAGTAAAGTTCTATTAATTTTATAACCTTACATTAAAATTATATATAATTTATATTCTTCCCATATATACATTATGTACTTATATACTTTCCATATTAAATGTCATGTTTCTTAATAAATTCATTCTGCAGTGAATAATTTTGAAGAGCTAGTAAACTACATTATAAAATTTTTAATAAAATTGAGTTTGATGTGAAAATTTATCCTTAGTGTAAATTGTTATATTAAATAATGGAGATATACTATCAATCATAATATTCAGCATAGTGTACAGGCTCAACAAGTATTTGCTGAAGTTTATAAGTAGGAACATTTATAACCTACAATGTATCTAAAACTTGAATATCTTTTTATGAAAAATAACATGAACTATATGGAAAAAAGAAAAATTTTGGTCACATGAATCAATGAGGTCCATAAATTACTTTTCCTCAGAGTTTATGCCATAAACATATTACATACATAGCTTTTTAAAGTTCAGAAGGTTTTTTGTTCAAACAGGTGAAAAATGAAATGGTAAACTCTTGCCTGGATTTGCTTTGACTTGTCTGTTGATGCCACTCAAAAGAAGAAGAAAGCTTCATGATCCATAAGAAATAATTTATGAATTTATTCTGATATTTTAATATTATCATATTAAGAATATAATTTGATATTATATTTATTATAAAATGATTATAAATTTATTGTCAAAATTTTATTATTAAATTTATTATTTATTTATTGAACTAATTTTACTGATCATCATGTTACTAACCAGTAATTTTATTTGACCATAAGGTGTCCAACCAAGTCCCATGGAGGTGTAAACTGTGGCCCGTATGATTCTATTATTTATTTCAGTGTTTCCCTGGTTTCTCAAATATGACCACAGCATGTCCCCGTGTTTGTGTGAAGTGTGTCCACTGAATTTCCCAATAAATTTAGAAAGTTTTCAGTGGAACAATGGATGATCAACAGCTACTGAATTGTAAAAGAAAAGTTCAGAGACAGAAGAAGGCTATCGCTTGCTGCAAGGGCCTGTGCCGTGTTCATGGGGAGCTTGGTCACAGTGGTCATGATGGAAGGTCATGAGCCAAGAGGGCTGTGACGCTTTCCCACCCTCACACAAAATCCTCAATGCTGTCATTGCAGGAAGGGAATTAGACGAACTGCTCGGTGTACACTTGTTGGAAGTCCATCTTCTGCATGTGAGTTAAGCTTGAGTTTTTAATCTCATCTCTGCCCACTTCTAGCCTGTGACCTTAGGCAGGTAACTAATCATGCTCAGCACAATTTTCTTCATTTTTCTCTTTTTAATCTGTGAAGTGAGAATAATATTTATACCTAGTACATAAGCTTTTGTAAGACTAAATAAAATGATTAAGGAATTTCTTTGTGAAAATGCATTGTAGCCCACTCTGGCTGCTAGAACAGAAAACCATAGACAAGGAAGCTTATAAAAAATACAAATTTATTTTCCACAGGTCTAGAGACAATGGTCAAGGTTAAGGTGTCAGCGGATTATGTCTGGGGAGGGCCCCGTTCCCGATGCATGGGTAGATGTCCCTCTCGCTGTGTCCTCAAGCAGTGAAAGGAGCAAAGGCGTTCTCTCAGGCTCTTATTACTTTGGAAGCTTTTGTAAGACATTTATTCTATAAACCAGTAATAAATTAATAATGCAAACAAGACAATTAATGCATAATGCTTTCTTATGGCTTTTGAGAGCTATCTAATTTTTGGAGGTATTAAATGAATTTTAAAAAGTACACCTCTTTTTTGCTTTGGTGGTACTGGGGATCAAACTCAGGACCCTGCGCTTGCTAGGCAGGCGCTTATTCCACTGAGCTATATCCCCAGCCCCAAAGTACACCTTAAAATCAACAAAATATTGTAAATCAGCATGCTTACAAAAGATGACATGGTAAGCACCCACCAGCACATTCTTTCCCAATCCAAATATTGCCCTTTATTCATAACTTATATTTCCTCCAAATCTCATAGAGGTAAATCATTCTCCTTAATTTTGAATTTATTATTGTTTAACTTCTTAAACATACTTACACTGTTTCCTCATAAAGTATGAATTTCCCAAAGGTACAAGCCCTCTGAGTATTTTTCCTTTTTTGTACTTCTATATATTTGGTTTTTCAACATTAAAAAATTTATTAGTACATGTTTACGTAATGGTTGTACTAATTGTGGAGATTGACTCATGTATATAAAATCTCAAATCTTCCCTGCTTCTCTTCTAAACTCTCTTTAATTTTTTTTTTTTTTGCCCAGCATCACATGTATTTACTTTTATAAGTCTTTATCAAGCCAATTATCATAAATACGGATTAACAGCCAGACTACCACACCAAAAAACATACAAAATGTATAAGACAGTAACACTAAATCAAGGTGCCCTTTTAAATACATTGTCCATGCTGGATTATTATTATTTTTGTTGTTGTTGTTGTTCTTTTTTTTTTTTTTTTTGGCGGTACTGGGGATTGAACTCAGGACCCTGCACCTGCTAGGCAGGCGCTTATTCCACTGAGCTATATCCCCAGCCCCCATGCTGGATTATAATAATTTTTTCCTCTCTGTTTTTTCTTGTTGTCTGTATTTTATTTTGCAGATGATACAAAATGATTTCTCATGTCAGAGAAACCATGTGATATTTCAACCTGTGTGTCTGCTTTACTTCACCTACTATTAGGGTCTGAAGGTGCATTCTTTTTCTTACAAATGACTCTTTTATCCTTCTTAATGGCAGAGTAGTACTCCACTGTGTACAAATACTATGTTTTCTTTGCCCATGCATTTGTTAATAGATATATAGACTGCATTCAAGATTTAGTTATTGTGAATTATGGTGCTATAAACACGAGTGTGTATATATTTCTGTGGTATGATGTTTTTAAAACATCTTCTTTCAGGAAGATACCTAGAAAGGGAAGAGTTGGGTCAAATGGAATTTCTGTTTTAAGTATTTTGCAGAATCTTCACACTGATTTCCATATAAATTGTACCAGCTTCTATTCCCACCAACAATAAGGAAATGTTCTTTTTTTCCCTCCCAGCTTCTCCTGGAGTTGTTATTGGTTGAAGTCTTGGTGACAGCCGTTCTTTCTGGAGTAAGACGGAATTTCAGTGTTTTTTAATTTGCATTTACCAACCAGCGAGCGATGTCAAACATTTTTTCCCATGTTCATTGGTCAGACTTCTATTGTACGGGCAGCATTTTCATTTATAAGGTTCCAACGTCATTCCCTGATCATCTTCACCTCCTAATACCAGTTCTTTGGGGATTGGGATTCCAACATATGCACTTTGAGGGGACCAATATTCATCCATAGCAGAATCACATTTTTAGGAAGGTGGTTACAAATGTGCTTCCGAATTTTGCTGTTAAGTTCAGAAATGGGTTCTCTGTGAAATAATGAGGGAGTGAAAGGAAGAAGTGGGCTAAATACATGGCACTTAGGAAGTAGTGGACAAGAATGACCATGCAGACCGAGATGAAAAAGAAATGTGTCTGCTGGATACTCTTTTCCACAATCCCAGATGAATTCACATGGCTATTGGATGTTCTTCTTAAATATGTTCCAAATATGATCTTACCTTTCACCCTTTTACCCCAATTATCCTACCAAAGTCAATAGCAATGTAAGCATAGAAAGTAGTGCACCTATGTCTCCAACATGGCCCCAGAGCAAAATCAACAAAAGGTCCCTTTTGAGGGATCAAGTTCCAGAATCGTAGTGGGCCCACCATAAAGATAATTTAATTTCTTGATTTACAGCCATGTCTTTAATGGTGATCAGCAGTGCTCCCGTTCTCCCGGCTACCTGGCTGGGTGGCTTGAGAGACAGCATTCATTCCTCCTAATCATGGTATTGCTGCAGGCTGCATCTCTGTCTAGTGAGACGCAACCCATATTCTTTGGAATATAAAATAATCCCTATGAGTAAATGGGTTCTACCCTCCCCTTCCCTCCCCTGCTCTCCTATCCTCTCCTCTTCTCATGTTGCAGTATAGGTCACATTCAGCTCTCCAAATAGGGAACTGATGGAATGTGACAGTAATGCAGACGATCCTCTAGTTCTGCCCGTAATACCTTCCAAGGCATGCAGGTAAGCTGTTTTAGTAAAAGAGGATCCCTAGGTATATGGCAAAAGTTTCCTCTGTTCTTTGCCAAAATTGTTTTGTAGCTTGTTATGCACTTTTCTTTATCTTCCTTCCTTCCTTCCTTCCTTCCTTCCTTCCTTCCTTCCTTCCTTCCTTCCTTCTTTCCTCCCTTGCCCTCTTTCTTTCTTTCTTTGTTTCTGAGTGGAGTCGCCCATCAGTCCGTGCAGGCACCTCAGTAGGCCTGTGGGCACCTTCTTGCTCTGGTAGCCCTCTTCTTCTCCTTTGGTATTAATCTTCCCCATTCGAGTCTCTCCTTTACTCTCAGGGCCTTAACTATCTCTAGTCCATTTTTCTGAGATTCCTAAAAACAAGGAAGGGGCTCTTCTGGACTTTTCAGGTCCCAGGAGTTGATTGAGTCACCCCAGGTCCTTCAAGTTCTTACCAAGGAAAACCACTAAACAGGACCATTCCTCCCACAGACATTGCTCACTTCCTGTGTGTCACTGTTTCAACAAGAACAATTTTACCCTGTTTTACAGTGATGGAGGATAGGGTTACAAAAAAAAAATTGGATTCATTCTTGCCATGTATAACAGGGTACTGTCGTGTTTGTATTTTCCCAGTCACAGCTGATAAATGCTGATAAGTTACCTATGAGCATTTGATTTCTATTTAGCTGAGATGTGAATATTGGATTTTAGTTTCTCTCTTTATACTGTCAGAGAGATCCTGCATTCATCACAGGAGGGATGGATGACAGACTGTCGTTTAGAGACACTGCCCGCAACTGCTTCCTCTGTGGATTTAATAATATATTCTTTTCCAAGCAGTATTTGCCGTCTGTGCCTATGCCAGATGCCCACAGAGTGACAGTCTGATTTGCAACACCTGTAATGAAGGTGAATGGCAACTAGCAGCAGGCAAGCTAGTCTAGCTTCCAGCTCCATGATCAAAGAAAAGGCCTCACTAATGTTTGTCATCACTCTGACAAACCATCACTCAGAAAGAGAACAAAATACCCAAACTATTGTCAGTATAACCAGCAGCAATGAATTTTCTATGAGCCTGTTCCTCTCTGTGTAAAAACTCCCTCAGTTCAAAAAGCCCCTGCATGCGCTCCCCTCAAAAACCTTGCCTTCTTTTTCAGGCCAAAGAACATAATTTGTACCTTTGTGCGGTGCCCTACAAAACCAGGGAGCAGTGACCTATAGCCTCTGGGTTGGAGCTGGAGCCTTTAAACTCCAGATAATGAGCTGTAGTAGTGAGGAGGGTAAGGAGAGATAGGATGGAACTTCAGCTGTGATTCTCCCAGAGTGTATTTGTGAAAGCTCTCAGGAGTCGCTGTGTAAAAAGTTTATAACAGCCAGAATTCACTGACACAGAAAGGGAGATCTACAAGTCTTTCTGTATTGCCCAGATGAGACCCCACAAGATACAAACCAGTTATACTACCTTTTCCACAGATGTTCAGAGCAGCCTGGGACCCTTATCCACAAGTTACAGCTCTTTCCTTAGAAGTCCTTTCAGTGTGCTTAGTGGTTGTGTGGCTCTGTCAAGGACTAAGTTGGATTGGACTAAGTTGGACTAAGTTGGATTCTTGACATCCTTGACCACAAACTAAATGTGCATGCTAACAAGTGCCTGAAGCCTGGAACATAAAGATGTATGTACCTTATTGTATCTTCTTTGCTAGGCCGTGGCTGGCCAACTCAATTATATTTTCTCAGGAGTCTGAGTGCAAGACCAAAATAAAGCAGCACAGAACTCTGGGTGCTGTATAATTCAGTACACTGAGGCATAAAACCAAGAACATTGAATTGCCTAGGCTAAGATGATTTATTGGAAAGATATTAGATGCCCAGGATTGATTGGAGGCTAGCAGGCTGGAACTGGCACACAGGCCAGACCTAGGGGTCCCTAGAAGTCTAGACACAGAGAGTCACGCAGCAGGGGCAGGGTTATCTCTGAGACACTGCACTTCAATAATGGTGAAATGACATACACCCAGTCATCTCTTACAACACCAACTTTCTGGCTTCAAGATTCCAGGACTCTAGGCTCATGGACTGCCTCTTCATCAGATGTTACTGTCTGGCAGCCCAGGAAAGGAATGGGACAGGCCGGCCAAGTAGTCCTTGCAGTGAGAATTGGCCAACATGTCCTTCAATGATCACATGTAGTAGAAGGGTACTCCGAAAGAGGGGCGGAAGTGCCAGTACAGGAGGGAATTGCAACCCAGCCAGCTATGCCGAATGCTGGCTGCAGCTACTTCTTTGCTATTTAATATAATCACTTATCCCAGTCTCCCGAAACCTACAAAAAAATATACCCATCCGCTTATGCAGCCTTGGCCAGTAATGGGGTGAGAGTTGTCACAGCCAGATCACCCTCCAATTCCCATCTACTTATACAGTGCCACTTTTGTCACATTTCAGTATGATATTTATTTATTCCTTATAAGGATTCCCCTCACATTCTTAGCAGTTATTGAATTGAGAATCTCTGCCTAGTCATCAACCCTTAGGAAAAACTGCAACAACCAAGTGTATCACAATATTCAGGTACATTTCCTATGTCTAATAGAAAAATAAATACAAAAGATAAGGGAAATTACTTACAATATATACATACACTCATTAATCACTAAGGTAGTATAAATAGCAAAGAGAGTCTCTGTTTTTGAATTTAGCATGAACTGTACGTATGACTTCCATCTTACTATATTTTCCTTACTTTTGACAAAACCTGATACAAGTCTCTGATGATTGTCAATTTCATTTCTGATGGATCTGAGCTCCAGGTGGACAACAAATATCCTCAACTTCCTAATTCAACAATGTCATCGCTATCTTTCCTGAGAAAAGCACTCTTTGCTTAGGTACTGAAGCACCTGTGCTTGTGGAGCCCAGATTTGCGTAGTCACTAAAACATACAATGAGTTAGAAATTGCTTCTTGAGAGAATGCAAGAGGGCCCACCTTTGTTCTAAAAATAGAGGTCTTCTGAAGGTTCCCTGTGGAGCCCTGCCATAGACTACACTGCATTACAAGGTGGCAAAAACACTTCAGACAACATTGAACCTACTTAATACAAGTTCGATATCATAGTCTGCATCTATTCAGACTTTTCTGTTGCTCTGGCCCCTTAAAATGGAAGGGTTTTGCTTCCCAGAAATTTTCATGACCATGAAATTCAAATGAAGAATTAGTTCTGACATTTAAACAGACCATCTAACTTTTTGTTATAGAAGAGTTGCTCTTTTTTAAAATTCTGCAGGAGATACTCTAAATTTTTTCAGGCTATTAAAATGCTACAAATTTCACTGAGAAATGTATCTATTTATTGCCAAGGCATCTACAGTATTAAAAATACTTGCTTTCCAATTCCTAGTATGATATTATAAAAATATTAGGCAGAAAGCCCTAAGGTTTCAATTTACTTAACTGAAGTATAAAATTGTATATTTGCCATATCCCCAAATTAAACTTCCGTTAAATGAAAGAAAACTTTTGCTGATTTCTGTTTCCTGGCACACAAAAAAAATTAAAAGTATCAACAAGATCAAAGTTCTGTATCAAATGTTTAAAAATATTACCACATCTGTAATGTGAGATCTGGCTTCCTTAGCAAGAAGTTTAATTTAGTTATTTGTAATGTAATATATCGCCACTTAACTTTCATGAACATGTAGTATAGAGTTACAATGAATGTTTTAGTGTCCTGTACTATAATTCAAGTATCTATATCAGTTCTAGAATGATTTTGGTTGATTTTTCTCCTGTGGTGGGTCAGTTTCCTGTGCTCTTTATATTTGGAATTTTGTTGCTAGATGCTAGATGCAGTGATTTTCACTATAATCACGATGCTGGATGATTTTGATTCTGATACTACTCTTTTTTAAAAAGTGACTAAGTAAATTGATACATTTTAAATATAAATAATGACCATTTTGCTTTGGATCTATAAATTTGCTTAGGTCATGAGTTTGTACTTTTCATTTTTTTTTACAAGTTTTTACCTCTTTGTTATTTCTTCAAATCTCTCTCCCTCTCTCCTCTCTCTTTCCCTCTCTCTCTCCCTATCTCTCTCTCATCATAACGACAATATCTCACAGTTTCCTGTTTATTTCTTTAAATCTTTTATTTAGTTTTACTTTTCTGCTTTATTTTGAGTAGTTTTTATTACTTTGAAGTTCACTGATCTTTGCAGTGTATAATCTCCTGCTAATTGCTTCATATATACATATACATATGCAAGTTCCATTTGGAGCTTTAGAAAATCTTCAATTTTTCTCAACTTCATATTTATGTTTTCCTTTATATACATACACATATTTACAGTGTGCATTTTGAATTCTCTGTGCACTAATTTCTCCACGATGAAAAACTGAATTTTTTTCTCCTTACTACCTACTTTCTTTCATGCCTGATAACTTTTTCTGTCCTAGACATTGTAAAAGTCATTGTGTGTTTTGGTGAGGTATTTTTCATTGCTTAAAATAGTGTTGAATTTCTGGCATACATTTTAAGTTACTTACAAATCACCTTAATCCTATCAGTGCTTGCTTTTAAAGTTTTGTCATGATGAGTCTAAAGAAACTTTTTCTAGATATAACTTCGTGTGCATTTAAGCATGTGCTCAAGGATTGGAAGGCATAGTCAGAAGATCTCTGAAGCTGTCCCTCCCATGTAGCCTTCTCCTCTTCAGCATGATGCCCTACAGCACTTAAGAACACTGTCTTACTTCTCGGTTCCAATCTAAGCCTCAGTTCAGGAAAAGCATTCGGTTCTATTTTTTTCCTCTTTCTGCACTGAGGTATGGAAACTTGTTTGCAAGCAACATAAGTTAGCATTCCCTTTTTACATTCATTTGTTGAATAAACATTTATTGAGCATCCATTTTGTGTGAGACACTGCTTGATACACCAAACACAGCAAATACATTGGAAAAAAATTCCAGCCCCATGAAAATTAAAGTGCGATAATTTATAAGAAAAGTGAATTTATTGGACAGCTATATCAAAGAGGCACAGAGGAAATAAAGATGTATAGGAAATGCAGAAATTCATAGAAACAAGCATGACTTGACATCATGCACTGGAACAATACACACTTTGTATATACCTGTAGTTGAGATAAACAGGTCTTGGATCATTTTCAAAATCTTGTATTATTTTCTCAATCTTTGAAGTTTTAGATAATGCAGGGTTGGTGTCTTGAGTTCTCAAAGGCAGGATCGGAGGATCAAGACCCCTTCACTTCTACAGTGAAAGTGAAATACTGTGCAACAAATATGGTGCATAGCCAGGAATTACCTGATGGGGAGATTAGGTGGCGAGGAGATGCTGAACAGTAAGAAAAATGCCCAAATACACTCTTGTTGCATAGGACGGTGAGATCCACAGAAATAGTTCTAAGAAACCAACGGGGCGTAAAAGCTGCACTCAAGGGGAGCAGGAGAAGAATACAGGTCAGTCACTCATTAGCAGTGACAAACGGAGTACTGGGAGAAGAGGGTTCAGAGCTCCTGGAGTGGCTGCTGTGTCACGAGCAGGGCTTCGGGGTGAGGAGCGCTACTGCTGGGTTCTGGATAGCATTGCCTCATGCTCCTGCGGTCCAGCAGGACCGGACTGATGACAGCTGTGACATTTTCTTTTTACTCTCATATGTATTTGCAAGGCTCTTGTCCTTAACCAGAGAGACTGGAGTGTGTCTGTCTCTTGACATCTGAAAGGGCTGCAGAAACACAGCTTCGTTCAATAATGAGGAATTGTACAGAAGCCAGAGGATGCTGGAAGATTTCCAACCTGTTTCACTTCCTTGGTCCTTGTGACTAAGAGATCCCACCTTTATCCTCACTGGGAACCTCCGTACCTCCCACCCTGTGCTGCGCTTGCTGTTCTAGGACTTTCCATTTTAGGCAGGTTCCAGAAGATATCCTTGATTTTCCTTTCTTTTCCCCCAGTTGACTTCCCATCAGGCATGATTAACTGAAAATAAGACACTAAGCATAAAAGGTTTCATTCTCATATTTAAAGAAATTCAGTGTCCTACTTTTTTTTTTCAAAATGTGGACCATTTTTTGCCATCCCCTAAGGTTGAATACAGTGGATTCTCTCTCCAATTCTCCCCTCAAGCACAATCGACTATGAATCAGGAGTTGTGAAGGATAGAGAACAGTTTAAATCAATGACATTATAGCATTTAGTTTCCTGCCAAGAGTAGCTTGCCCAGTTAACAGGCTACACTCAGAGCCTGCGGTGCATGGAGAACACCCTGGGCAGGCTGACTGCTCAGCTGGGGATGCACTAATTGCTTTCATTAATGAGGAGAGCTCCCTTTCCTCCTCTGATACTTCTTGATCTTCCATGTCATGGTTGGTTGGTGAAGCGTACCTTCTCCAAGGCAAACCCAAGCTACAATATTTCCCTCCTGACTGAAATCAGCACAGCATATTTTCAAGGAAGAAACAGTGGGGAAAAAATTGCTTGAGTCCTAATCATTCTTTTAAAATGATATCAAGGCTTTTTTCAAATACATTTAAAACAGTTTTAATGTGTCTCCTTCAAATTCTAGATGTTAGAATCTGGTGGTTAGATGCGAGGACTGAAAGAAAGAGCTTTGGATTTGGAGTTGAAACATCAATGCTCCTGTACCAGAAATGCCCATTATATCACTGGAAACTCCCAGACTTTAGCCTCTTTCTTTAAGAAAGCTGAGTGCTCCAGGATTAAACTGTCTCACAGCTCTGCATCTAGGATCAATTGAAATACTGAAAATGAACAAGATAAGATATTGGGCAATTACAAGAGAACAATCTGTATAGTAAGGGCTTACATATATTCACCATGTTTGTCCCACCAGAAAGAGTTCAATTACCAGCCAGAGACTGTTGATCTTCTACCACACGCCCACACTACACCAGGCAAATGTAACTTCATGTGTCTGCTCTTATTGTCTGCAGCTCATTAATGAGAAAGACCAGCAGCTTTGTGAATAGCAACAGGAAGTTCAGAAGGAACGTGTTTACTAGTTCCTGTTTCTCACATCTGATCCAGCATTACCCAAGTGGGAGGGATTCTTTCCAGGAGAGTTCTATACTAATCATAGTTTTCCAACAAAAGAAAATCGGTTTCTTTACTGATAATAGCACTGGGGGAAAAACCACTGTGTTTGGAAAAAAAAAGTATTACAGGCACAGGATGAGGTGAAAAGCACGTAGAGAAATAGAATAAAGAGGGGAAATAGATAAAGGTGGTTAAAGGCCAGTGAAATTGTGGGAAGGTGAATAATGAATAAGTATTAACAAAGAAAATGACATTGTCAGAAAGAGATGCTAATTTAACAATAAAGGACTTTTCAAATCAACTTAGAATACCATTCTGCAGAGAAATAATTTTGGAAGAAAGGCCAATCAATGCATTGATTTATGTTGACTCCTTTGTGTGGGAAGGGGGATGGCCTAGTAGTTCAAATGCATATTTACATAGCTGAGTGTAAAGAACAACTTCTTTGATACCCCTGTATTAAAGACAGTTGACACTCTCACAATGTTTTATTTATTTTTTCAAGGTCATGTTTATCACAGACTGTCTCATCTTAGTTATTTATGTCTCTGTCTTTTACCCTAGAGCAGAAACTTACGGGCCTCAACCAGGTCTTCCTTAATTCTGCTTTATCAGCAGCATGAAGGATAGGGTCTGTCACATACTTGACATTTTATAACATTTTAGAGGAAATTATTTAAGGACTTTATTATATCTTTTATGTGTTTATATACATTGTTGTCTTGGAGAATTATATTTTGATTAAATTTCTCAAGTCAAACATATCACAATAATATGCTAAAATAAGAGGACAATTCAGATAGTCTGTTTACAATAACATTCTTGGGGAAAATTACCTACCTGTTTTTCATGGGAGTCTTTCCACTCCTAAATTTAGGAAAGGAGAAAAGAAAGTGTGGATTACAGAACTGTGACAAAGGCAATTATCCATGCTGTAGGAAGAACAGATGGAAGGAAGTAGTGTTGTATATAGAAAAATATAATACAAGTCATAACCCTTGTCCATGGCAAAATTTAAAATCTATTTAGAAAATATAACAAAAAGTAACTGAAACAATTAAGCAACCACATTTTTCATTTGAAAGAGATTTTTTGACAGTGTGGGATAGAAGTGTTAGAATTGTACCAACTCCCTGCCAGAAATGCATTCATGATATATCACAAATATGTACTAATAAAAATAATAAGTAAACAGAAAGAAAACTACAGGAGGTTTCCATAGACAAAAATGTTATGCACACACAGAACTACTGTAGTAGTTGTTGTAAAACAATCTCAGTGTTGTTTTAATTTGCGTCTCTTGAATGACCAGTGATGTTGAATATTTTTCATGTATTTGTTTGCCACTCTCGCATCTCAAAAAGGAGATTCAAAAAAAACATCAGAAATTGGGAAAACCATCTACAGTTCTTTGATAGGCAAATGAATCCCGGCAAAATGGCCAAGCTTCCAAAATTGACACTGAGATTTAATATAGCCCAAAACAAAATGTCAATAGCATTTCTCACAGAACTAGGAAAAAGAACTCTAAAATCCATATGGAACCTGAAGAGACCTTGAATAATGAAAGAGATCCTAGGGTACGAGAGACAAGAAGCATCACAATGTTGGGCTTAAAGTTATATTACAAAGCCAGGATGATGAAAAGAGCATGGCATTCACAACAAACAAACAACAGTAACAAAAACCAGCGCTGTGAGCTAATGAAATAGAATAGTGCAGTAAGGATGAACCTTTCAGAGCTTTCAATGATACGAATAGCCCGCTGCAGCATGAGTGCCATAGGTTTCCCACTCCTGGAAGAGCGGATATAGAAACAACTTCAGGTTTACTGAGCTATCTGACCATTGACAAGGAAGCCAAAATCCACTGCTGCGGGAAAGAGTTTCTTTCACAAATGGTGCTGGAAAAACTGATTATCTACATGCCAAGGATTGAAGCTATACCCACATATCTCACCATGAACTAAACTAGAATCATAACGGATCAAAGATCTAAATAGGAAAACTGAATCTGCTGGAAGACAAAATAGACACAACTCTTAAAGGCATAGGCACAGATGCGAAATTTCTGAACAGAACACTAACCGTACAAGAAAGAATGCCAAGAATCAATAAATGAGATCACATCAAATTAAAGAGCTGCATGACAAAGAAAAGAGCCAACAGCATAAAGGGACGAGCTACAAACTGCAAAAATTTTTTTTTCTGCTAGATAATCCCTGCCAGATAATCTGTCTAGTTCAGACATTTATTAGTTCCTCATATGAAGGACTAATATATGGAACATATGAAGAACTCAAAAATTTAAACCACCCAAATTAAAAGACCCAATCAAAAAATGGGCAGCTCACAATAGCTAAATCTTGGAAGCAACCTATATGTTTGTTCACAGGTAAATGGATAATGAAAATGTATTTCAATACAATGGCACAGTACTCTGTCGAAAAGAAGGATAAACTTGAGCTATTTGTAGGAAAATGGATATACCTTGAGACCATAATGTTAAGTGAAATAAATCAGACACACAAATGTAAATATTACATGATTTCAATTGTATGAGAAACTCAAAGTATAAATGAAGAGTGAAATAAAAGAGAGTTCATAGGGAAAACAATCAGTAGATTGTCTCTTTGTTTTGAGGTTTACCTTGTAGCAGATCTTTGTATTCTGAATACTAATCCCTTGCCTGTTCTATATGCCACACAATAATTCTTTCTACTCCATCTTTTGTCTTTTATTCATTATTTTATGCAAGAGATATTTATTGGGTTGTCAATGCCAGACATTTTTCTAGGAATTGGGAATACTGCGGTTAGTAAGACAAAAGTCCCATCTCTTATAGTTAGTGCTTTAGAGTGGAATACATTCAATTCAAAATGATCCATAGATACAGTATCACACAAGTGTTAGAAAAATATTAGAGTAAGGTAAAGTACATAGAAGGAAGACGCAAGCTACTTTAGATAGTGTGATCAGGAAGGACATCTGAGTTCTGAACTGGACAGATTATCTGGCAGGGAAATATTCCAAGATAGGGGTGGGTCCGTGCCAAGGCCCTCAAGTGGGAGCCTGATGGCCACATTCTGGAAACTTCTGGGGGAGCTGGTGTGGCCAGAGGACTACAGAGGAGAATAGAAAGACTCAAGCTTAGCAAGAGAGCCAGGGCCAACTACACTTACTGCCTTGCAGATGATGAACTAGGGATTTGGCTTTAATTAAAGAATGGAAGCAATTACAGATGTGCCATGAGGGAGTGATGCACTCTGACTTCTCTTCCAAAAGGATAAAGACGTCTACAGTGCAGCACAGACTCTGAGTGCACAGGTGTTTAAAAGGCTACCGGTAAGAATGCGAGCAAGAATATTCCCGTGGCAGGTTATCCCAATATATAGCAGGACTCCGGCAGGAGGTGGCTGGGCTAGGGCTGGGCAGCAACATTAGTGAGAAGTCCCTGAACTTCAGTTGGCAGGAGCACCCGGTGGGATACAAGGGGAAGAAGGAAGGCTGTCATCGAGGAATCAACCACTAACAAGCGCAGGACGGGGTTTAGGGAAAAAGGAACACTTTCCACTGCTGGTGGGAGTGTAGACTTGTACAACCACCGTGGAAATCAGTGTGGAAATTCCTCACAAAACTAGGATTAGAGGTTCCACTTAACTCAGGTATTCCCATTCTGGGTACTTTCCCAGAAGAACTGAAAACATCATACCACAGAGATATATGTTCAACCATGTTTTGAGCAGTGCGATTGCCATAGCTAAACCTTGGAAATAACCCAAATGCCCATCAACTGAGGAATGGATGAGAAAGGTGTTCCTTTTGATACAGTGGAGTACTACTAAGCTATAAAGAAAAATAAACTTAAGGCTTTTATAGGTAAATGGATGCAACTGGAGGCCATACTCCTAAGTGAAATAAATCAGTCTCACATGTGTAAACAACGTATTGTCTCCTTAGTGTAAGAAACCGAAAGAGTGAATAAAACCCCAAAAGTACAATAGATAACTGTGAAAGAGAAAGAAACTGCTCAAAAGGAAAGAATAGTGGGAACAGGGGAAAGGAGAAAAGAAGAAATTATACACACACACACACACACACACACACACAAGATAGCTAAGATAATTGTCCTACTAATTTCTATTAGTTCATTGAAAGGAACAGCTAGTGTTTATATTGTTTGATCACTTTTGCGTGCCTGTGTCTGGTAATCTGAACAACTATTTAGAAGATCACAATATGTAATGTAACAAGCATTGTTCATTTCCTATTATCTTGTTTTGAAATTGTGTACCTTTTTATGTTTTTTGTTACCTTTAAAATAAAAAAAGGATAACTCCCAGGTGTGTGCACTAAGCACTAGGTGAGTAGTGACTTCCCAGGATGAAGAAGGAAGGAGAACTGTCACATACATGCCGAGCCTGAGAAACCTGTCCATGACACCGCAGTCACAGAGGCAGTGGCGTTGCCCACTCTGTACTTTAAGGAGAAAGCAGCTAGGGTTAGTGGCAGAGGTGTGAGGCGTTGATGTATAGGTGGTATTTAAAGCACAGGATCTGTGGAAGTCAGCAGAGACAGGAAAGTAAGGCTATCCAAGGACCAGTCTTGAGGTCTCCAGTATGTCTGAGGAGAATAAGAGCAAAGTCCTCCTTAGAAGCCTGGGAAGGCAAAGACCAATGGAATGGCAGAAAAGCCAGAAAGCATGGAGTCCTAGAAAGCAATGGATGTGCTTAGAACTAAGACTGGTATCCAAGGAATGCTACATAAAGTTTTCTGTAGTTGGTAAGCAGTTTAAATCCCAATGGCCCCTAGCAGTCCTTTGTGTTCTCAATCCATGAAAGCGTTTTCTCAGTGCACTACAGCAGGATATACAGTGATGCCAGAATCCAAGCTCAGAACTTAAGGGACCTTGCAGTAAATTTGATAAAGGCAAGAATTTAGAAGAGAGTATTACATTTGGATGAGAAAGTAATGGATTAGTTTGAGAAAAGAGGGTCCAGTGGAAGGGTGTCAAAATTTTCAGTGAGTACTTTTCTACAGAGGACAGCAGAGAACCTGAATACCACAGTCTGCTTTGCTGTTCAAAATAGAGAAATAGCACTGTAGCCAAAGGAAAATGTAGAATCAAGGGGTGTTTTTGTAATGTGGGAGTTGTTCTGTGAGGTTGGCATGGTGATGGCAATGAGCCCATGGGGAGGGTAAGTAATGTGGAAGAGAAAAAAGTGCAATTGTCTAAGCAAAGTCCTGGGCAGATAAGAGACAACTTGAGTTGCACAAGTAGAAACTCTGAATATAGATAAGATCACAGTTCACTCATCTATTGCTTTTGTTTGTTTGTTTTGATATACGGTCTTCCTGTGTAGTTCAGACAGGCCATAAACTCACTACTTAGCCCAGGATGGCCTCAAACTCACAGGGATCCTCCCGTCTCAGCCTCCTAAGTGCCAGAATTACAAGTATGTGTCCTCACTTGTAACAGGAAACAAGAAACCAAAATATTCAGGTGTACAGCAGGTAGATTAGGCAATCCATTGACTAGAGGACACTAAAGTTTGTTCGATTTAGTGATTCTATTTTCTCAACAAAATGAGGAGGTCATGATTTGAGTATGAGGAGAAGGAAACAGATTCTACAGGTTTGTAAAGAGTGAGGAATGAGACATCTGTCTGACTTAGACATCATGGTTTTGGTGTGAAAATTAGGAGACAGCTGGGGAGCTGCTGACAGTGTGTACTTACATTCACATCTAGTGTTTTCCTATTCAGCTACTGGTGTGTCCAGCCACATAGTTTATGCTCCTTATGGCATTTTAATCACATACAAGGTTTTTTCCTCTCATATATTTAAATTTGCTGATTTTTCCTTTATGAATTCTACAACTCATATGTTCTTAAGAAAGCTTCACTGCTACTTGGAAATTACATTTTAGAAAACATTCCACTATTGTAATATTTCTTGGTAAATATTAACATTTAGCCAGGCATGGTAGTACACCTCTGTAATCCCAGCCCTAGGGAGGCTGAGGCAGGACTATTGCTGTGAGTTCCATGCCAGCATCGGCTACACAGTAAGTTCAAGACCAGCCTGAATTACATAGCAAGAACTTGTCTCAAAAAAATTAACATTTTTCTTTTTTATTAATGAATGTTTATTGAAAAACAACTATGCTTCTACTTCATGGTGACAAACAAAAACAATACATCATTTAAAAGAATATTAAAATATGAAATAGTGATAGGCCTCACCACAAAATACACAAGACCTATACACAGAAAACTAAAAAACATTACAGAGAAATTGAAGATTTCAATAAACACTGAAAGATCACAGTTTTCCCAAAAGCTGATCTAATAATCTATTCTAATGAAAATTCCAGTTTTTTTTTAATTGGCAGACTTTTCTCAAATTGAAATGAACATCCAAAAGACTTTAAATTGTTAAAATAATTTTGAAAAGGAAGAATAAACTTTGAAAGGCTAACATGACATTATTTCCAAAATTAATATACATTTTATTAATAAACACTGTATTTCATGTGGAATATTTTGGGTATATTACCTTCTAACTTCATTTTTTCTCAAAATGAATACTATTTCCTCATAGAATATTATGTGCCAAGATCATTTTTTTAAAATGTAACTCATTCTCCTCCTAAACACCGTCTTAGACAAAATGGTGAGTACATTTTTAGATTTCCATTCTGTCTTCTTGTTCCTTAATCCCCTTCTATCTTATTTCCTGATTTCAGTTACTGTGGTACTTTTGACTATCTGCTAGCAAAAGTCCCCATGAAAATCTCCTCTTCAAAAGTTTCACAGTAAACCTTGGGAATTTTATCTTTCAGATGGAAATTATCTTCCAGATGAGTGTAATTCAATGCAGTATTTCCCTTGTAAAGTGTCATTTAAAATCCAGAAGGAGTTTTGGTCTAAATTTAATTGAATTTATGGATTACTTTGGGGAAAATTAACATTTGCAGTCTGAGGCTTTTTCCTAAAGAAGCCTGTTATTCTTATTATTTAGTTGGAGTTTCTTTTTGTGCTTTGAAGGGATTTTGCAGATTTTCTCCATGAAAAACAATTAAAACTCCATGGCATTTTGAAGGTATTTTCTGGTTCTGATCCTGTAAGACAAAACTCATCTATTGTCTACTCCATGACACCTTCATATTGATCTCTCTGTACCATAGTTTCCTTTTCTATTGAAAGAAAATTGACATGAGAAACAAATGGCTTAATAAATGTGAAACACTCAAAACAGTGTCTGGAGCTACCATTATTTCTCCTTTGAATTCCTAGTGAATGTACATGGGCTTATGTATTCTAACTATATCAGATCAATGCACTTCTGTAAAGGAGTATGTGAGGGGGCCTTTACACACAGTATATCAAATTTCACATGTAATTTAATAACATATATGAATTTATTTTGGGACTGTGCTATAATTGGCAATATATAGTTGACTTTCTATTTTTTTCTTTTAAATCGTCTACATAACCTATAAAACAGGTAAATTTTTAAAATTTTAAAGGAAGGGGAACTTTGCAATAGACCCAAATCAGTATTTGTATGTATACAACCAATGAAGAATGTCTGGTGCCAGCTATGAAAATGCAAATCATCTGTTTCATAGCTAAGGAGTGCCACAAGTTGTATGGCCAGCCCAAAGGCCTCATGCATTGATAGGTAGGGCTTTTTGGAGGTGGTGGGGTCTAGAAGGTGAAGGAACATAGATGACAAATGAAATAACTGGATCTGTCCACTGATTGGATTTGCACAGTTCTAGGTGTGGCTGGATGGATTTACTGAAGGCAGAAGATCCACCCTGGCTGTGAGTGGCGCCAACCAACCAGTAGGGCTGTAGGCTGGATGAATAAAGAGGGAAAGGGAGGCGCACTGCTGAGCTTTTCTTCTGTTTCCCACCTGCCCTGCTATGAGCTGTTTGTCCTCAGCCATGCCCATCTACCATGCTACCTTGCCTTAGACCCAGCCAGCTATGGACTAGAACCTCTTAAAAACTGTGAGCTAAAATAAATCTTTCCTCCTCTGACTTGTGGGAGTCTGGTATTTTGTTCTAGTAATGAGAAAGTAACTAAGACAGCAAATGACAGTTAGGCCACATTATTTTTCACCTGCACGCTACACTACAGAAGTACCAGCTCATCCTTAAGGGAAAGCCGTGCCAAATCTACTGTGTATTTCCTCTTTTGTTTTTCCTGATGTCTTCATTACCACAACCAAAAGACTTTTTAGAGCCTTTTGTTAAAATACATTTTTCTAGAAAATTCTAAATGTTTTCATATCAACAGTCTCTCACAAAACTTTACTAGACAGAATGTATATAAACCACATGAAAGGCTTCTATAAATCCTCTGTGCCCTTCTTAAAAAGCAGAGATTTAATAAAAAGATTATAGAGCAGGTATATATTACCAGAGCACTTTGGATGCATGTATAAAATGTCAAAATGGAACCCATTATTTGGTGCTAAAATGTGCTAATAATTATAATTTTAAAAAGTAAAATTTACAAAGCAAACACATAGAAAGAAATAATCAGACATTTAAATAAGCATTCCTGAAATTTTCAGGCTGGATCACAATTTCCAGAGACTCTTGACTAGTTAAGAATGAAAAGAGACTAAAAAGAAATCTCTCTCCCTCTCACACGCTCTCTCTCTGTCTCTCTGTCTCTGTCTCTCTGTCTCTCTCTGATTTGTCTCTCCCTAAAATTAGGCAATATACCTAGCGATTGAACATGCTAGATCCTCCCTCATCTGTTACCAGTATCAGCACAATAGTTTAAGAGGGGCATTACTGCGACATTTCTAACCACCGAATCTTAGGGGATCATATTCACAGGCATAATCTCACTTCCAAAGGCTCACCACAAGTTCCATGCCTAACAGTGAAGCATACAATAAAGCTTCGGTCTCTAGAGAATGTCTCAGGAGCACACAGTAACTGGGCCAGCAGGTCACTGCAAAGCCACTCTGAAAGTGAGTGAAACAGATGCAGAAAACAGTCCATGGAATATTAATGCACATCTCATTCATGAAAGAACTATGCTCCAATGGCCGCGTTTCTGTGAACCGGTGCCCTAATTCCACTTGGGCTCGCGCACTCCAAAGCTGTTGGCCTCCAGTATCTTTCCTTTTGTGTCCTGCCTTCTTCCTTTTTCGGAAAGCCCAATCGCCAAGACGCAAGTGAATTACAGTGAAAAACAAAGAAAGATTTAAATCAAAAAGAGAGAAACAACTCTACTGAAGTCGCTCAGACGATTGCACAGGAAATCTGACTGAGCAGGTGCCCCTCCCCTGAGGGCTCCTTTCTGGGATGGTCAGACCTGCAGGAGCAGGAGAGAGATGCTGGTCTGGACATCAGCCAGTGTGCTCTTCCCTGCCCCCTAGGAATGAGCTCCTGGAGGCTTTGCGCACAGCAGGGCAGCTGGGAAAGAGGCCTTGGAAACAGTACTATATGTGTCCATTCCAACACAAATCCAGGACCCAGGGACAGTGTGGAAGTAAATTTGCCTCTATGCAAAATTAAATATGTTTGTCAAATCAAAATGTCATTATTGACTTAACCGTTGTAAACAACACAGCACCGAGGCGTGAATGATGGGTGGAAGTACAGCAGAGGAGGCCTCCAAACACCTCAACCCACAACATGCAACGAGGTAACAAGCCCTCGAATCCCACACCAGGAAGTATGCTGCCACATAAAATTGGTGAGACTCTGCAAAGTAACATTTGCTAAGAGAAAAGTCCCGTTGAAGTTTTTGTTCACTGTGTGGTAGTATACACCATTTTCTTCTGGCCTTTGTAATTTCACTGTATTCCATTTCTATCTGTATATGTTTTTTTTTTTTTTTTTTTTTTTTTGCGGTACTGGGGATCGAACTCAGGACCCTGTGCTTGCTAGGCAAGCGCTTATTCCACTGAGCTATATCCCCAGCCCTGTATTCCATTTCTAAAAGAGCACTGCTCAACAAGTTTTATAATTTTTCTTTTCAGGTAGAGGAAACGACTGCCGCAGTTTGGGTTGTAGTGTCCTTCAAAAGCCCAGTGTGCTAAAGGCTTGATTGCCAGCAGTGGTACTATTCAACGGCGGCGGCAGCTTTAGGAGGTAGGCACCGCAGGAGGAAATCAGGTCCCCAGTGCACCCTTCTCTGCCCTGGCCTCCATGAGGGCAGCAGCTTTGCTCTGCCACAGGACCCCGCCACGATGTTCTGCCTCAACAATAGCCTAAAAACTGTGAAACCAACACACCATGGACCGAAACCTCTAATACTATGCGAAATGAATCATTTTCTCTTTTGTTTATCTCAGGAATTTAAAATCAAGAGCCAAAATAAACATTTTTTTCTTTTAAATTGTTTATCTCAGGTATGTTATCACAGTGATGCCAAGCTAACACAATGTTAATAAAATATTCTCACGTATGAAGGACTTAGAGGAATCTCCTCCTGTCAGAGAGCCTACTGATAGATCAGGGGAGGCATAGCATGTTAAGGAGAGAAAGCATGTCCTCAAACACAGCTAATTCTTCTGGAAATTTTACTGGATTTCAATTTAACTTTGCATGTAAAGCCATAAAATTTAATCCACATAATTTTAAAATAACTTATAGCATAAATAAGCTATATAATTTGCCATCTCCTTTGCTGAAATGTGTCAGTGCTTTTTACCCCTTTTAAGTGACACTAACCAGGGTGACATGAAAGTCAACAATGCCTACACGTGTAAGGCACTCAGCAGAGAGTTGATTGATTGGAAAAAATGAGAGGCTATCTGCTGAGAAACTATGTGGACAATAAAAAGCATTGATAAAAACAGCATCATTATTTTGGTACTTTTAGTTTACTAAGCTGAATGTATTGGTAAAATCAAGTTTTATTTCAACTTATGGAAAATTCAGTTGAAAATAAAGATCTATTATCTATACAGACAAAGAACTAGGGAGCAATTGTTCGTAAGTGAGGGAAATGAAACATGATAAGAGAATGAGGTGAAGTGTGGTAGGAAGGAGTTCTACGGAGCGTAGTGAGCTGTGAGAACGAAAATGTTCCTTGGGGGGATGAGGGAGGTAGTCCTTTCGCAGTTTATCACTGACTTTCTTGAAAGACATCGTTTTCATTCTGGAAAGGTTTCTTCAATGAGGGGAGCTCTTCTATGAAGGATCTAGAGAAAATGGTGAGGCCGGCATGGGAGCAGAAGGCCCCTCTCTAGGAAGAACCCTTGTGTGATAAAAAAGACCTGAAAGATGACGGAGGAACCCTGGCATCACCTGGCAGAGGGTTAGGGTAAGAGACCCCAGGACTGTAGCAGCTAATTGGCAGCTGCCTGTGGTGCTGACAGGCCAAGTCATAACCATGCAAAAACTCAGTTCCATATTGAGAGAGAAAGATGTTGAGAGTAATTTAAATCAAGCAAAAAAAAAAAAAAAAAAAAAAAAAAAAAAAAAAAAAAAAAACCCAGCATCACAGCATAGAGAAAAGAGGACATTAAAGCAGTCATGGTATCCTAGCTCTCCCTCCTGAATGCCATCATCCTCCAAATTCCAAGCTCTAGATTCTAAAGACATTGAGACCAAGGGGACCCGTACAACAACCTTTGTGTTTCCCAAAGCAACAGCAGGTGATACACGTTTCCCATGGGGAATTAGCAATTTTTATCTTGTCCTTTTTGAGGAAATAATAAAAATAATCGTAACTTGCTTTATTGGGTGCTTCTGAGCTGGCAGGCACTGCTCTGTGGGCTACTTTCATGAGCTTACCTTCAGAAAAACTCTGCGCTATGGTTATCCTCATTTCTCAATTGAGGAAAATGAGATTGTAGACAAGTCACCCCCCCAGAGTCACAGAGCTAGTAAGAGGGGAACCTAGATGCAAACCCAGGTAACTGGACTGTAGACCTCAAGCTCAAATTCTTCTTTCCCAGGATACCAACACTGACACTGGATACGACTGACAAACCCTGGGCTGCCTTCCAAGACCATCACTGTCACAGGTACACACGACATGTACGTACAAATGGAATAATCTCTGCTTTTTTTTTTCAGATACACACATTTGGACCCAGGTCTAGGACAGAGAGTTTGGCATTTTTATCCTTCCTATTCAGTGATTTGTGAGAGCACTAAACTAGCTCTTAGGTCTTAGAGAAATTACTTTTGCCTCACTTCCCTTGTGAAGTTGAGCACATAGTAAGCTTTTTATAGCGCTTAGTTTGCTTTTGGGTTCGATGTTTAAAGTGATAGGTGAATTACAGCTGCCTAAAATAGATAATGATGTACATAATATTTGTATGATCTTGCCTGTATGGGTCAGTGTTTAATCTCTGGATATGTTATCACCACTTAGTTTCCTAATGCCTGATATTGGGTTCCTGTACCTTTAAGTTTGTAGAACACGATCCTTTGCGTTTGTCCTTTTATGAGCAGTAGAGTCTCACTGGTGAATCACAGCGGCATGTCCTCTTTATAGGCACAGCATTAGGGTGAAGGAGGGCCGGAATGGTGGAAGAGATAGAAAAATTGGTTCTGTGCTAACAGAATATGTGTATAAATAAAATACCTGAGTTAAATATTTTCTGAAAAAATCATTTCTAAAATGACCCTAATCTTTCATGAAAAAGAAAAAGGTTGGTAACAATACATCTTCTTTTAATAATTTGATAGAGGTCATCTTGTTGAAGGCACTGTTAAATAGTTTTTGCTATTCTCCAGCCCTCCATCAATCCCTGTCTTGGCAAGTTTGGAGTATAATGTGGCATCTTTTTTTTTTTTTTTTTTTTTTTTGCTTCAGTAAATTGCGGTATTTGCTGTTCATCTTCTTTAACAAGGGTTGTTATTCTTGTATAAAAATGGACATTGGAGTGTAACAGGCCCTCTAGGCCTCTGAAGATATCTTGTGTTGAAGAAAGAGAAAGACTTACAAATGAGGCAATAAAACATAAATTACACAACATTAAATTTACAAAGTAAGCAAGATAATAGTCTGAAAACTGAAGTTGCTGAGTGAGCAGATTTCCAACCCATTCCGAGCCAAGCTTTGTTGTGATCTGCATGCTAATACTCCCCCATGTGAGCTGCATTAGAGAGATGATATTTGTTACTGGCATTTGTTATTCAGTTTGTATGACATTTTTCATTACTAACCTTCCCTTTCCAAAGCCTGTAACACAGTGGTAAAAATTTATATCTTCCGTTATTTTTAAAGGACCAAATTTGGCATACAAATTCTACCACTTAAAATGGAATTTTGTTTCAGGGGAAAATTGGGCTGCATTTGAGTGAGGCTCTGTTAAATATTACAGAGGGTTACCAGCTTAACTATTACATCTAAAGATGGGAAAAGCACTGATACCTCAGGGAATAATATTTTTATTTCTGTGTGCACAGTAGAGACAGACTCATGACCAGATTAAAGCACTAGACAGGCAAGTGCAGGGCCCTCAGGAGGTTGAATTCTTTATTGGGTATCTAATGGAGATGTTTCTGGGAATTAATGTTTAGAAGAAAGCCTTACAGTATACTCTTCACGTTTTAAAGAAAGCCAAGAGACTTGTAAAAGTGGGGGGCACACAAGCAAAAACAAAACTGAGATGGGAAGAGATTTAAGGCCTACCACAGGTGTGTTCATGTACTTTCAGGAAAGCAAACCTTAGCACACTGTGGCATCTGCCCAGGGACCTGAGATCTGCGATACCCCCATTGGACACTGAGTAATGGACCAAAACAGCAATCTTCACCATTCAAAACTCATGTGCTTTTTGATAGACTTAGTAATTTTGTCATTTCCACTCTATTCCAGTTTTCCTGCAGTTATGAAGACAAACATTATGTACTGGAGACATGCACAGAAAAAAATAAGAAGAGGATCAAAAAGTGGGGAGAAGCGGAAGGGAGGAAAGGGGAAATGGATGAAAAAGGAATTAAAATGTGTTATGTACATGTATCAAACTCTGACAAAGACTGTAGACATTATATGCTACACTCACGTACTGATAAACTATATTTTTAAAAGATGGAAATATAATGGTCACCCAACTCTTGATTACTCTCAGTACTTCTTACAATAATTATATTTACCGTCGCTTCCCCTAACAGTAAATTAGAGGCAAGAGACTTCAAGTGAAAATTTCTTTTTGAGGGTCCTATCACACTGAGAGGCCTCAAAACTGTTAACCCTTTAGCTAAGTTGTTGACGGTAAAGGAGGGAAAAGGAAAAGTATGTTTCTACAGCTTCTGGACTCTGTGCTTGGCAAGTTTTAAATCGCTCTTGATTGTAGGTCTGCGACTACGGTGGCAAATCCCATGGGTCCAGTGGTCCAAGGCAAGCTACTCCACTTACAGGCAAAATGAAGAGCAAGTAGGAATATAAGAGACAAGTTCTTGGTAGAATTATTGGCTCTAATGGTTTTTATGAAGTTGTTTTTTTCAAGGTGTTATTAGCCTGAATCTTCAAACATTTCATTATTTTATTGATTTGATATGCCTGTTTCCCCCATGACTGACTTACAGTCTCTTTATAGCTTTCACTAGACCTCAACCACTGCAGAGCAAATCCATCTCAACAGTTATTTACATTCTTAAAAGCTTACTATGTCTAAAAGCTTAAGACAATGGGTCTACTTTCTACCAACACAGCTCCTATGGGTGCTCAATTTATTATTCATTTATACTTTAGAAATAGAAATTCCTATTCAACTCATCACTACTTCTTTCTCAGAATTTAGAGTGAAAAGAAATGCTCATTCGATCTAAAAGATAATCATCACATATACGTGGGTTAAATGCACACAAGCAGATTTTTGCTTCACATCTCTCTGGGCTTACATCTGCCTCAGCCATCCAGAAACACTGTTTGAGGTATGGAAAATCACATTAAAGACTAATCTACCCTAGACTCAGCATGAAAAAGCATGGCAACCTGTATTGTCATTGTTTGGGGTCTGCCTAAGGATCTCCAGAGAGGAAACCATGTGTCTAGCCTCCCGCATGCTGGCATGTTAGACTTCTGGCCAAAGTCACATCTGCATTCGTGGATATCAACCAAGAAGGAACAGAGACATAAAACAAGAGAGTGCTCAGAATGTGTTAGAATACCAATACCACCCCCTGCTGGAGCCATGTGACAAAACTCTTACGAGCTTCGCGGTGTTAACCTGTATTTGAAGATGGAATGCAGCAAAAATTGAGTATGGCAAGACTCTTGCAGACCTTCTCTTTGTTACCCTTCGTCCTTTTGCTGTGTCCCTGTTCTTGTTCGCATGCCTTGGTGTTCCTCTTGTCACAAAAGAGGACAAGCTCACTCATTCACTTAGTCAACAAACATTTACTGAAGTCCTAATGTGTGCCACGCTCAAAATTGGCTTGGTACAAGTAGCTCATTATTTTGCTGGGAAAATTGACCCAGAAGGCACTGATGAAGCTTTGGTGTATGAACTTGATTAGACATTTGTTTAAAGTGTTGATGATGTATAGAGAAGAGTGAACAATTGTGCCTGGCAGGGAAACTGAGGAACAGGAGAGAATATGGGAAAAATAAAGCAATATCAGAGCAAACTGAAGAGAGAGACATATTTGCTAGGCTTTCAAGGATGCAGTGGAGTTTGCTAAGAACTTAATTATTGTCCACACTCAGCGATATAACAAGTCTTCTGAGTGACTCTTAGGAACTGAGCCAATTCCCTGCAACCACAATTGCTCTTCCTCTTAATTTCATATGCAATTTTTGGTATCATTAATAAGCTATATCCAGTCCCAGAAACTGAGAGTTGGCTTTCAGTCCTGTGTCTCTCCTTTACACATGAAATGATCAGGAGTTTGAATCTATTAATTGATTTCAAGCCTGATTCCACTTTATTCAGGAAATATACGTTTCTCCACGCTCTCACCTCCTTCATACAAGCTCTTGTCAGCTTTGCCATGGACTCATCATTGCAGATTCCTGGTCTGTATGACCTTACCACCCCCTCCCACAATGTGCCCCATGGAGGTCATGGCTAAGCCATGCAGCACCACTGTGGTGCTCTAGTGTCTTGTCACGATAATATACTACATCTTAGTGTACCAAGCTCCTGTGTTTCTGCTGAGTTGTAGTGTGTGTGCGTGCATGGGTGTGTGTATAACATTCATGCTGGCCATGCAGCCAAGAAATTCTTGCCTTTATTTCGGTCTTCTTTAGTGAACTTTTCTTGTGGAAACTCCCTACTCCTGATTCTGACTCAGCTTAAATGTTGTCTCTATAGTAGTTCTTACTTCTTCTATTCATATCTTCTTTAAGACACAGTATGAAGAATTATACTAAATTATGTAAATGAGCCAGACATAGTAGGGTACCAGCAAAAAGTAACATGAGTTTTCTTTTTTATGACTCCCTGGTAGTATTGTCCTTTTCGCATGTTTTTCTTCTGTATTTATCTGTGTAATTTGTGGGAGATCATACAACTTTTCTAGACATCCTCGGATATTAACAAATAATCTCTTCTTCTACAAGTTAAAAGTGTAGACCAATCTATCAGCACTAGCTGAACCTGTCACTCCGCATAAGGCACAGCCTATCTCCAAGTAGCCCAGGAAACACGAGGCCTTGCAATTCTGTAGCAAGACATAGTGCTCGGTTTCTTCTCTCTTTGTTGCCTCTACTTCTTTGCTTGCTCACTAGTATTTTTATGCCCTGGATTTTGGGCCTCAGGAGCACAGAGGTATGGAAGTGATGGAAGTGAATTTTTAAAAATGTCACAATCTTAGATGGTCATTGTGTTTGTATTCAGGGTCAAGGCTGATTATGCATGTTAGATGCCCAAATATTTTACTTCTCTGCTAGGGGCTTGGTGGGACCCTCAAAGAGCTACAATTCCTTTCCTCTGCCACCCCAGATAGCTTACTATAATTTCCCAGCAAGCTAAGCTTCTAGTTCTCTGTAAGTGATGTCCTTCCCCTCCCATCTTCTGGCCTTTCCTTGCAATGAGTCTCTTTCTGATGGTCACCTTGCCTTACAGGAAGACAACTGAACAGACATACTTTAATAATACACCTTTAATTTTAAACAGTTTCATATTTACAGAGAGCTGCAAAGATAGTGTAAAGTGTTCCCACATATCCCACACCTACTTTACCTTGTTAAACCCTTCTGTAGGTGTGTGATACTCTTGACATAACTAGTAAACCAAAGATAATTTATTATAAACTGAAGTTCATACTTCGTTCAGACTCCTTTAATTTTTACCTAATATTCCTTTCCTCTCCTGCAATCCCATCCAGAATCCCACACTACCTTTTGTCCTCATGCTCCCTTAGTCCCCCAGTGGCTCTGACAGTTTGTCAGACTTTCCTTACTTTTATGACCTTGACAGCTCTGAAAAGTAGTGGTCAGGTACTTTTTAGAATGTCCTTCAATTGGGATTTGAGAAATGTTTCTTCATGCTCGTGCCGTGGTGGTGGTGGGGGCTTGACCACAGACATAAACTGCCCTTCTCATCCTGTTATATCAAGTGCATGCTGTCTGCATGACTTAGCACTGTGGGTATGCGCCGGGACATCTGGCTAATAATTTCCAAGTTTCCCCAGTAGACAGTTATCCTGTATGTTTCTGCATTTCATCCTCTACTCTTCGGAAGAAGTACCTGCATGGAAGCCTGTATCTAAGGAGAGAGGGGTGTAGGTCCCACCTGCTGCAGTGGGGTGTGTGCAGAAATCATTTGCTTGTCTTCTGTGTGGGACCTGGGATTATTATTTATTTATTTTATCTACTGATTTCATTACTCAATTACTTACTTCTAATGGCATATGTTAATGGATAATTATTTTGTATTTTAGGTTGCAATCTGTAAAGAAGTTTTTTTAAAGATGACTCCTGAATCTCAGCTTTTTGCAGGTGATTTTGACTCAGGGGAAATCGCACCCATCTTGGCAAGTCATAGGAATATAGGTCTTTCCCAACACAGCCTTATTCTCTGCTGAGGTTTCTCTGTCCAGCCTCACATCTCTAGACTGTCTAGGCCTGAGTCAAGGCACCTGACTTGCTACCTTCCCCCATGCTCCAGGACACATCCGTTATGTGGGTTTCTTGAAAGCTCCTTCCTCCAAGTAAGCTGGGCTATTGATTCTCTGACAAGGTCCTTACTTGGGGCTTTTCTGGTCCATTCTCAAGCCTAAAGTGAAAGAGCTTTGAAAGCTCTGTGAGCTAAGAGTTCCAAAGCCAGCTTTGTATGCTCTTCCTCTCCGCTGCATTGATCTCCGTAATCTGCTCTCTGATCTCTGTGCCCTAGAAACTATGTGAACAGTCATATGTAGTGTTTCATTGAAGTGTAGTTTATGGACTCACATGTCCCAAAATTGCTAATCTGCTTCAGTTACCTTCTGTCACTGAGACGCAATAACCAACATGCATAATTTAAAGGAAGGGAGGTTTAGTTTGGCTCACAGTTTGTAGAGATTTCAGTTCATAGTTAGCTGGCTCCAGGGCAGAGGAGCATAGCATGGCAGAGGAAAGAGAAGTCATGGCATGCAGGGTAGGCAGCAAGTAGAGAGGTCTCAAGGGAGGAGGGATATACATATACACCCTTCCAGGCCATGCCCAGGGTGAGCCATCTCCCAGCATCACACCCAGCTATAAAACCATCAATGAACTAAGGCACCGATGACTGTCATACTCCCATGATCCAATGGCCTCTCAAGAGCTCCACTTGTGAGCACATGAGCCTCTGAAGGGACTTAAAGGCATAACGATAACACACCATAATCAGCAACCTCTAGAAATATACAAAAGAAAATTCCCCGGCTCCTCCCTACAGCCGCTGAATCAGAAACTCTGAAGTGGAGCTCAGTAATCTGTGTTCTAATATGTTCTGTACCTGATTCTCATGCTCATAAAGTTTGGCGACCACTGCAGTTAGAAGTTTCTGAGTTCTCTCTCCACAACTCACCCATAAGTTCTTTTCTAGAGCCATCACACACTCCAGCTTGACATGACACAGTGTAGGAACTGAGTAATGGACTGAAGCTGTGTTCTATTTTGTACTTTTCTATTGAAATCAAACACTGTTATTTTCTAAGGGTAGTATTAGCTTCTTGCTGTAGCTAGTCCTGGGCACCTCCCCGTTCCTTATGAGTTCTTGGGATTCTGCCCATACCTGTTATTAAAATTTCTCTTTTAAAAACTTTTTGAGTGTGCCATGTGTTTCCTGTCAGAACCCTGATGGATACAATGTTTCAAATGTATACTTACTTCCCTGAAGGTCCACAAAAAGGAATGCATATTCCAAATGGGGAAATTATTAATGATGTGCTTTAGGTTTTGGTTATTTGAGAGGGAAGAACTTCTTTATATTCTTTTAAACTGAGCTTACGGTCTACATTCTGTGTGTCAGACCTGTGCTAGTAAGTCCCTTGTATATTATCTATTTAGTTTTTACAATGATAATCATCAAAATTTCTGTGCAGGGGAGTTTACAAGGATTGAACCTAGGGTCTTTGCATTGAAGTATATCCCCATCCCTCTTTTCTTTTCTTTTCTTTTCTTTTCCTTTTTTTCTTTTCTTTTCTTTTTTTCCTTCCCTCTCCCTCTCCCTCTCCCTCTCCCTCTCCCTTCCCTTCCCTTCCCTTCCCTTCCCTTCCCTCCTTTTTTCTTTTTGTTTTGAGACAGAGCCTTTCTAACTTATTAAGGCTGGGCTTGAACTTATGTTCCTCCTACTTGCCAAGCTGCTAGTATAGATGTCTGCACCACTGCACCAAGGTTGAAGAAGTCTTAATCACTTCAATATTACCAGGGGGAAGAAAGCTCAGGACAGTTGTGATCTGCCTCCAATTACAAAGGCAGAAGATGGAAGAACTAGTCCAGAGTGCCTGTCTGATTATAAAACCAGTGTCCTCAGCTTTGCTATAGGCTCTGAGCATTGTCTCCCTGCACAAGTAACAAACTGTTAAATGGGAACGCAGTTGCTGGTCAGGTCACTGGGAAAGTATAGAAAGAAACCCTATAGATGCCTAGAAAGATTTCCACATAGGCAAACAAAAGCAGAGTTCAGGAGTGGCTTGATAGACTTCCAAAAGGAAAGACAAGAAAAGAGAGATAAGCAAAAGTCAAGATTGCTAGGATAAGTATCCTAAGAAGTGTGCACGCCTTTACTATGTAGGTGAGAAAGACAGAAATGTCTATAGTATTAGTAGGTGAAAAAGGAGGGTTGAAATTGGATCATGTTGCAAGTAAATTTCCATAAAAGAAATGATAAGAGGAGAAAAATAAGAATAATATATATTAACATTTGGAGAGTAAATGTGATAAACCTAACTCATCCACTTCACCTGTGAGGGACTTTCCTGGACTTACTATCTCCAGACAGAGGGTGGTAGTCACTGGAATATGGATTGATAGCCTGTCCCGGGAATTAATGACACATAGAATTTTAATTTTCATAATGCTAACTAATCACACTTTTCTTCTTACTTAGTATAAATGCCAACACTTGAGATAATCACTGTGGACCTCAAATCTCAGTCTACACAAAGCACACCAAGAGCCTATCTTCTAAGTCTGTCCAGGAAAAATGTCTTTGACTGAACTGTTCATATATAAAGGATAAGTACTCCTTATCAAAAATGTTTGAGACAAGAACTATTTCAAACTTGGAGGTGTTTAGATTTTTAAATATTTGCCTGGATTTTGCCAGTTCAGTATCCTTCATTTCAAAATTCAAAATGGTCTAAAATCCAAAATTTTTGAATCATAACATTGCTTCTGTAAACATGTTCAGATTTCAGATTTTTGGATCAAGGTTTCTCAACATGTAGTAAATGAGTAAGTTCCTGTTGACTAAGTGGGAATATAAATTTTAATTAGATTTAAAGGTTACCTTTCTAACCATGTAGGACTTAATATGGTAACACCATTGCTCCATCTCTGCATTACATGCTGGGCATGCTATGGTACATAAACTGTCATAGAGTAGGAAGGTCATATGACATAGAGATAAACTTTCAAATGCTGATATTTGCCACTAGAAGATATAAAGTAAGGATGGAGAATAGTATGGTGGTCTAAGACCTCTGAGAAAAAAAATCACTTGACCATAGGCTTAAAGTATTAAAAATAAAAATAAAACTCTTAAAAATACAAAATCAAAGCTTTCAGATGTAGAGAACAGCCAGTGCAAATGTCCTGAGACACCAAGACTCTTGGCTCTTCCAGATGTCTATGTCCCTACAGACTGAGAAAGCAAAGGGAACAAGAGATGAAGTTAGGAAGTAGAGTCGTTTTGATACCGTGAATGAGCTCTGCATCCCTCAGCTCCATTCCAAATCTTAGGTCTCTGTAAGAAAGGGGGAAGGGGGTTGCACTTTCCTTTCTTGGCTGGGATCAGGTTCTGCTCTTGGCAAGCTATCTAAAGAGCTCTTACTTTGCAAATGTAGACTGTCTTGACAAATGCTCATCCTGAAGTCCAGAATTTACAAATGTGATTAATATGAAACTGCCATTGAACACAGGCTTTGCTTCCAGTCTCTCTTATCCTCAGAAAGAAGAGCCCTGCTGGATCCAGTAGCCAAGGCTAGTGACACCATGTGGACTAAATTTAGGAAAAACTGCCAGGTGGAAAAGAGATTTCAATAACTATGCAGCCAAATTAGTAATTACAGTGCCTGGATACTGGGCAAGCACCATGAAAAGCCCTATGACCTCTCCGTAGTGGAACTCATTGAGATTAATGAGCCCAGAAGACAGTGCTTCACTCTAGATGACCACAGTTCCTGGAGATTCATCAAATGTTGCTCATAGATATCAAAAAATGCAACTGGTCAACATTTTCCTTTGGGAAGTTCAGGGATTGAGCAGTTCAAAAGAGGCAAAGAGAGTTCCAAAATGTCCTATGTCAGCAAGAAGTACAGATAAAATACAAATGCTTTTTTTCTCAGGATGATTTTAGTGTGAGTCAAGGCCAGGAGGCCCAATGTCTACAATTTGATCACTCAGTGGTTACAGAAGGTTTCAGAATGATACATACAGTAATGGCTTAAGTAAACCAGTTGTATCTGCTCATGACAGTAGCAGTGATACACAGCCAGTGAGGCGGCAGCACACGTCCTCTGTGGCTTGTTTTCATTGAAACTGACAGAGCTGTGGAGCTGGCTGGGTTTTGCACAAATCATCATTGGTAATACTCTTTCAAGGGTAATCACAACATTAATATACCAAGCAGGAAGTGCAATAATTAAAATTTAGCACGTTGCAGTATTGAAGCTTCTAAAATTAATCCAAAGCACCTTTCCTCAATATAGATGAACACTTGTGCCAATCCATAAAAAATATATTCAGACACTATTATATATAGAAAAATGTCTCGAAAGAAAAGGAGGTAATGAGTCCCTGTTGCTCTCATAAAAATGGCTTGGATAGGTAATTTCACCCAGATGTAACTGTCCTGGGGAGAGCGATCCCAGAGAATATCTGATGAGCTCTCCCAGCCCTCTGGGGACGGGGATTAGCAGTGGAAGGAGAGCACCCTAATATCTCCTACATTATTCATCGTAGTTGCAGCTGATTTATGTAAAGCCAATTCTGGAAATACATCTTTTAAGCACATGCAGATATTTCCCACACTGTGAAATTCTCTAATGAGCGTGGTCGCCCTCAAGTACAGGGATTTGTGAGAATAACGCAGAGTAAGAAAAACTGTCAGTGAATTTCTGAGGATCACCTGGCTGAGGAGAGCTCCAAACAAATCACAACTTTAAAAACTGCTTCATTTGGAAATAGTATGAACCCTCACCATATAACTGCCTTTTTGAGAAAAACACATCTGTGTGTTTCAAGTAAGACTTCTATTAAGATCAGAGACCCTTATGTGAGCCAGTCCCACCAAAACTTCACAGATATGGTCTAAGCCAGTGTCCTTGAAATTATCTGGATCTCATGTGTCTCTAAACACATTACCTAGTTGCCTAGTGTATCTAGAAAAGCTTTCATCACATTGAGTCAAGATGTATTGAGTGAATGCCTATTAAGAGGGGAAAAGGAAGGTGGGAAGCAGAGAACAACATGTAGAAGGAAAAAGAAAAGGAAAATGAAGAAAAGAGGTGGAAAACAGGAAGAAAAGAGAAGAAATTAGTGAAGTAGAAATTCCCTTCTACTTCACAAAGCAAGGTCATCAGGAATATCTTCCCCTCACCCTTAGACACTTGCTGTCATGATCATTGTCTAGTCTTATGATATCCTTCTGTCCTACTCACAATTTATAGAAAAACTTACAGTATTTCTGAAACTTTCACCATTTAGTTCCAGAAGTAGTCCTCTAGTACAGTGGATTTAACCAAAGATATAATCACTTGCCTCCCTGCAAATGTGTGAAGTATCCTATTTATAAATTTCTCTGATTATACCGTGAGACATTTTGCTCCCAGATTTTATTTTGGTTTTGATTGTGTTGAATTTTGATCACTTTGTCATCAGGCATAATTAAGAAAATAATGTAATTATGGAGTACATAGCACAGGTGAAACATAATTATATGGACTCCTAGGAAATGAGCTTTTAGAAGCAAAGCAGCAACTGGCAGGAAGATTAGGAAGCCCTGTGTCATCCTCTTCTGCCTTAAGGGTTGCTGTCATTTGTACAGGGGTATATTTGAGCAAGTAATCAGCCAACCTGAAAGCTAAATGCAAGCATAAGGAGGATGAAACCCCAAGAACCTGTTTGGTCTCTCGAACAGTTTACAACTGTTTAACATATTTTGTAAATATTTTACAACGTTTAAAACAGTGTATAATGAGGGCTCTATGCCTCTTGCGGCAAAAAATAGTTAATAATATTGCCCTACAAATGGTTAGAGTTGATGAGCCTTTGGGAAAAACATTAAAATTTAGAAGTTCCATATTTTTTTCTGCCACTTGATTTTTCCCTACCTCAAGCTCCTCTTGCAAGCAAGCATAAAGCATTAGCACGACAGTGAGATAGAAATGAGACAGGTGAAAATCTGTGGCCAACGATGTGCAGGCTGAGAGCAGGAGCTGTTCCAATGTGTGGCACAAAGTAAGTGCGCATGTCAATAAGCGAACTGTGCTCTTCATTCTAGAACAGACTGAGGTGAGGTGGGAGCTACTCCAATCGAGAGGTGACCCAGGAAATACAAATAGGAATTTTGGAATAGATTAAAAAACCTGATCTATAAGATCTGGGGATGTGGCTCAGAGGTACAGGGCCTGCTTCCCAATACTAAAAAAAGTAAAAAAAAAAAAAAAATCTGTAGAGGATATCCCCCACAAGACAAAATCCACATTGGTGGGATCTCTGTGTTTTTGCCATCAAGCACAATTAATATTTGTGCCAAAATTTTAAACAGGAACTTGCTTCAGTTTATGCAAATTGCAGAAGTACAGGGCTACGGAAAAAGAACAGAGTAGAAGGAATCTTTGGAGCGTGCACTGACGGCTCCTCGCTTACAATGCAGATCAGTTGTCCTGCAGGTTTTGATCTTAGTTTCCCCTAGAAAGGAAAAGGCCTTTCTATTGGGCTTGTTTACAACTATCTTAACGTATTTTGTAAATATTTTATAATATTTAAAGCAGTGTATAATGAGGACTGTAGGCCTCTTGCAGCAAAAAATAATTAATAATACTTGGCACTTAATGACACTTTTCATCATTAAATCTCTTTGTAGACATTAATTAGAGGAAAGATACTTCATCTTTTTAAAGCTCCTGTTCTGGTGGTGTCACTGCATTTCATACGTATCAGTTGATGGGAAGGGAAATACGTAGACTGCAAAATATACATCTGCCAAAGATTTGCTTGATAGGTAAAAATAAGCCCTTCTGTGTGTTCCACTGTGTCTTCCAAAATATCCACACACAGCCTTAACTTGAACTTGCAAGTAACTTTTTTATTCACGACCCTATCTTAAAATCTGCTTTTCTGGTTATGGCTACTATGATACTATAATTAAAGACCAAATATCTTATAAAGTATTTAGAATTATTCAAATTTTAAAACGTCATGAATAAAGACAAAGTATTGATATTTATGGAAAAAATAGTCCAGTTGGTAAAGTCAGAGCTGACTGGTTTTTTTGCCTCAAAAGTGTCAGTTTATTTAGTTAGAACATTTCCTCTTATTCTCATTCTTTCTCACTCAAACACGCGCAAAATCTTGCTCACCTCTAGGGCCAAGCTTAGCTTTATTCCAGTGGCCTCCACTACCTTAATCTCTCCACACTTTTCCCCTGTGATGTCTGGAATTTTTAATCTACTCATTACCTAGCCTTCTACGTCACATATAAAATAGCTGCCAGCAGGCCAGGAGCTCAGCGTCTTTGCTGTTTCCAGTTTTACCTGCATTTTCTGCCTTCAGTCCTGTCTTAGACCCTCACAGGCCTCCCACGCAAGCTCCTTCCTCCGAGTCTTGGTGCTGTCATTCTCCAGCAAGGGAGTTTTTAAAGTAATTTCCCCTCCCCTCCGACTCCCTCCCCATGAGAACTGCCCAAATACAAACCACATTTGTTGTATCCATCTCTTTGAGGTACTCTTCCCTCCTCCCCGTCATGGTGGGTTTCTTCCCGGAGCAGCTTTCTTTTACTGTCTGCATTTCCTCTCCTCTGATTCATCCTTTCAGTGATGTTATTGGCTTTCTGCCTCAGCAGCTTCAGGGACTCTAGCCTTGCCTCCCTGCAAAGGAGACCAGGATCACCTCATTGACATCTCAGCAACTACCTTCTGCTCAGCAGCTCCTCCCTGGGGCTCTTCCATTCCTGTCTTTGCCGGTTCCGCTCCGGTTGTTGAGGCTCTTTTTCAAGGCTCTCCCCTCTCCTCCCTGTGTGGTGATGTTTCAGTGATTTTGTCTATGAGTTCTGATCACCACTTCCTTCCTCCCTGAGGGACTTCATCTACCTAAGACTTAATTCACGGTATGGCCCTGTTATGTCCCATGCTGCTCCATGGTTTGACACCCTTTGCCTCTGCTAGGGTGTCCTTCATTTCTGGACAGTCTGACCGCTTCATTATCAATCCTTAGATCCAGTTCAAAGAGAATTCTCAAATACCATTTTTCTTCTGTCCTCTTTCCTAGGCTTCGCTCTCCCTCTCTTCAGCACCCCAGCTTAGCGATCTTTGTATTCCCAAAACACACAGAGCTGCAATAAGTCAGAGCAAGTGGACTAATTTAGATTAGAGAACAGGAGAGACCTGTCCACAGCCATATAAGCATCCAGAAAGATTCTGAACCATACAAGGGAATAACTTTGCAAGTCAAATAGGTGAACCACATCCAGGTTAATGGCCAGACTATGAGTCTCAAAATGCTTATTGTACTGGCACTTTTTCTGGTAAGCATTGCACATTAGAGCCTAGAAATCTTTTAGTATGTTCACTTGGCAATTTTTCATGCTGTTAGGTGTGGTCTGTCAGAAAAGGTGGGTCACTAAGGGTGGGGCCTCAAAGGGCAGATCTCTCTTTCAAGCTCCTCCTTTCATGCTGCTCCTGTCCATCATTCCAGGAGAAGTTCTCCTCCCCCAAGCCCCTCTGTCATGCCCTCCTACCTTGAAGTCAGCCTTCAGTCCTAGTCTGGACTAAAACCTCACAAAACACGGGCCAAGTTACTCTCTCCTCCTTTAGTCATGGGTGAAATGTCTCTAATAGTGAGAAGGTAAATAAGACACACACCTATATGAATTGCACAAATAGTGAAGGAATTAGTTTACAAATGAATAACCACCACCTGGTTTAAGTAACGTGTTGGTCATGTTATCCGTTTGCCAGTAATCCATTATGGAAGGAGTAACTCAGCACTACTGGATAGGAGGAGCAAAAACTTCTCTTTATTGATTGAGGTAAGCAGTGGCTGAGACAACCCAGGGACATGAACCTGGGAAGCCTAGCTGAAAGAACGGAGTCTGTTTTTCCTACCTCCCGCTGTAACTTCAATGTTACACATGTTTCAAACTCTGCATCAAACTGGGTAAAACCAATCCAAATGTGGTGACATTAATGATCATTTGTTGATTCAAATTCCCTGATGAAAGATTTCAGAGTACAGCAGGTAAAGGTGTATGTGGAAATATGTAAGTTCATTTGGAGAAACTTAAAATTCATTCTGTCCAAACAAAGCTTCAAATCCTGAGAACTCTATTTTATATAGTATTACTTTGCACATAAAATAGCAGTATAGCCACCAATCCTTCAGCAAGGATTTAATAACAACTTAATCAAATATCTCTAGAGACACAAGAGAAATATAGCTCCCTCAGTAATGATAAAAATGGGGCTGGGGATATAGCTCAGTGGAATAAGTGCCTGCCTAGCAAGCGCAGGGTCCTGAGTTTGATCCCCAGTGCCGCAAAAAAAAAAAAAAAAAATTAATTAATTAAAATAAATAAATAAATAAATAATGATAAAAATGTATGGGTTTACAATCTATGTGCTTAGGACACTGGAAGATTAGTCATTGAACTCAAGGAACCTGTAAATGTGTTATCAACATAAAACATCCACACACAAGCCTTTAAGAACATAAAATATTAAGAAAGAATTCTTATTCTATGGCATTTGATCTGAGGCACACACGAGCGATGTGAGGCTGACATGGCCAGCACCTCACGGGGAGAGCAGTGGGCCCTTGGACATCAGTTCTGAGTTTAACTGTTGTCTCTACCAGTTCATTTTAACTCACTCAGGATGTAACCCAAGCCTCGCCACCTGAGCTGCCCTATCTGTGGGGGAGAGTCATCTATTGTATTGACTTGCCAGTTCAGCACCTATAGGGTAGAGTTTTCTTTCCTACAGTCTGGCATCAAATGGAGTAGCAGAGTATCAGAAACTGAGTTGAACAACCCTAAGTTATTGCAGGCTGATCAGGGCCACAATCTCCCAAGCAAGTGGAGGCGTAATAAAAGCAAAGGCATAAATTAAAAAATGAGACAGTGGAATATGATTTCAGAGCTTGCAGGAGGAACTAATTCTCTTCCAGCTTCTATTCTCTGAATTAGCCAAAACCTTTCCTGGGTGGCCCACATTTATTAGGTTTATAACAGGGGAAGGGGAATATTGAAGAAAATGCAGGAATCTGGGCAGGAATCTGGGCAGGACTTGGAAATCCTTTCAAGGACTCCTCCAAGTACTATCATGTTAATTTAGGAGAACTATGTCACCTCCAGGAAGGCTTTCACAGCAGGGCTGAGATGCCTGCAGCCACAGTCTCCTTGATGTTAACAGGGGTAGGAGCCAGGCGCCCTTGGCTGTGGTCACCTTGTCACAGGCCAATACAGGCCTCAGCAGTGACTCAAAGAGATTCATTCACTATGAATCAGCTGCCCATCTACAGAGAAGGTGACTAAGCCTCAGACAACTCACAAGTAAATGTGAAAAGCCAGTCGGTTCATATTAAATCCTGCTCAGAGCCACTTTGTAGGGGTCCCCAACAGTTGAGTCCACATGACTGTTTAAATGTTTAATTTGTTTACACTGACTCGGACCAAATGAGAGGAAGGTGCTCTTCGTCTCTTCCCCAGAGGTCCTTGTGCTCTCGGCCTCAGCTCAACTACTATATACAAAACCCTCCATCCTTCCTTCAAGTCTGCTACATCACCTGTCACTCAAGCTTCTTCCAAACCCACCCTTCAGCTTTCTCCAAGGATGGGATAAACACAATTGCATGTTATATCCATTGATGACTACTTCTTTGCCACTTAGAAATGTAAAACAATAACCATGACACAGAGTCAGTCATTGGAAGATTAGGGAAGTGTTTCCTAAGTGAGAGAAGCAATTAGTGCAATGCTCTAAAGCAGAATCTAGTGGGGTATGTTCTAGGGAGAGAAGAAAGACTAATATAGCTTGATCATAGCAATCGAGGGGGACACTGATGAAAGGGAAGGGACTGATAGCCAGGTAGCAATCAGATCACACCAGCCAACTTAGGATGTATAGATTTCTTCTAAGAGCAATGCACACCCATCATAGCTTTAAAATAGTGGGGTGACATGATTAGAATCACAATTCAAAGCTCAATCTTACTGTTGGGTCTTTATGATAGAACAGGAGTAAAACATACAGACCAGTGAAGAAGAATATTTTACACTGGAGCTAACAGTACTCAGGCCAAGTGTACAGCAATGAGCTTGGAACAAAATGGAAGTGTTTGAAATACATCAAATATACATTTCTGGCAAGCAGAACATATGTAAAAAATAGAAAAGCCAATGTGGCTGTACCCCTGAGCAAGGAAAAGAGTGAAGGGAGATGAGGTCTAAGAGGTAAGTAGGAAACACACTGAAGAGGCCAAGTTAGGACATTTGCTGTCAGTCTAGGAAATTTTACCACCAAACTGGAAACAGGGAGAAAAGATAAGCCAGAGATGACTCATCTCCAGGTTTCAGGTCAGAGCAAATTAGTAGCTGGAAAAATTATTTACTGAGATGGAGAAGTTTGGGGGAAGAACACATATTGGGAAGCAAAAGCCAGAGGTTTGTTTCAGACACAATGAACTGATCACTGTAGCTGCCTGGAGTGATGCTTGGTCAACTGAAAGACCAGATATATACAAAGCACTTCCCAATCAATCTTGTACATCGTAGGAACTCAAAAAGTATTTTGTTATGTTTATATCAATATTATTATTCATAGAACTGTTTTCATCACAGCCAAACCTTATGAAAAGTCAGCCCAGTCTTTCCACAAGTTGATCATCCCACCACTTTTGCGCATCAACAACACGTTGTGCACTTATAGAAAATGTCCTGTGGGCTTCTTCCTCTTACGCCCACATAGTAATTATTTTGTGAATGAAGACGAAGTGAAGGAGAGATTAACAAAATCTACAAGGTCCCATATATCATCCAATATTTTCTTTGGGCATTAAAGACTTTTCGCAGGTGGAGTCCCTTCTTTCCATCACTATTTAAGTAAAAATTCTTCTCAAGAAAATATCTAAGAAAGGTAGGTGAATCTGACTATTCAGTGAACTTTACTGTTATAAAATCAGAGTGTCTGTTTGAAAAGCATTAGTGTGGAAACAGCGAGAATATTCCCTCCTCCCTTGACAACTGCCCCCGTATTTGCCCCTGTCCCTGCTGCATATTGATAGATAGTCACCCTCTTGACACATTCATAGAATGAGAAAGAAGCAGCAACATAGGAAATAATTGCCACATACAACACATAATTTTCACTTGCCCTCAGGATATAAATGCAGCAGGGCACCTTCTGTGAGCTGGCTGAGGGGAAGTAATTACTTAGATCCACGTTCTTTATCAACATCCCTGGAGCAGAAAACAAAATGAATAACCATCAACTGGATGTCACTTCCAGACAATGTGCCTCTAAAAATATAAGCCAAAAAGGCCAAATACCTATCTTGAGTTTAGTCTTGGATTTTTCTGGATGGTGAGTAGGTAGGTAGATGTGGATATAGTTGGCTGCTCCTACAAAAAGCCAAGAGAAGTTACACCGGGGAAATGTTGCCTCAAGTTTCTACAGGCCAGCGTGTCTTCAAAACACTGAAAGCCGAGTCTGACCTCTCAGATAACCCTTTGACTACAATTACTTCATGGATTTCACTGCGTGAATATTTCAGGATGATTTTTAAGCATTTGAAATCTTAGATCATGGTTGACGTGGTGGTTGATCATTCATCTGCCCTCTAAGAAGCTGTCTTTATCATATCTAATTGACAAGAAAACTCAGAATTTAGTCAATGCCAAATGTGAGAAGGACTGAGAGTCTTTAAAAATGCTACTAAGAAAGGTCTGTTTCCCTAAAGGGCATGTTTCTCTGAAGGCAGCACAAATGATCCAGGCACAATTTAGAATGTTTGTTTCTTCACACAAATGTGTCTTGTTTCCCACATCACCTGTGCATCGTGTGAAGTGACATTTCCTGTGGTAATTACACATTTTTTTCTCAGCAACAGAAGAAATGATAGTGTGAGAAGCACATGATCGTCAGCCTTTAAAGCTGTGCTTTTCAGGAAACTTACTGCAGGACCTCATGGGCCCAGATTTGTTTTCTGAGGGTCATGTGGTTTTGGTCTTTAGGCAGCAATGTATATCCCAAGCACAGGACTCCGTAAAAGAGCTAACAGCCATGGAATCTTAAAAGCTCCAAACTACAAACACCCTAATATTTAAAAGCAGAACGTCAAAGTAACCATCAGTAGAGTGGTGTTGAAAAGATCTCCCAGGCTGTTATTCAACCACTAATGCCCAAGGACGCTCTGTACATTCTAGCAAAAATAGAATGATAAGGAGGTGGGGGTAATTTGCATCCATAATGTGCATGCTCAGATATATACATCTGAACAGAGAAAAATGTGGGTTTGAGTACAGCATAACAAGGTGGCATATGAACAAAGAGATGCCATTAGAAAATCACTATTCCTTTTTTTTTTAATTAGAGAAAAAGTTATTCATATTAAAGTGTTAACCTGGGTCAAGCCTTTTTCTAGGGAGCTAAGTATGCCAAGCCTCTTAATTATAATCACACCCATCTGGTACAATAAAATCTCCAGAATTACTACTTATGCATTGTTCAGTTGAGGAGAATGTATTATGTATGCTTCAGTGTTCTGAACAGCACAAAGCTATAAATAGTTTAATACACAAATTATCACCGTTAAGGAAGACAAGAGAGAAACCAAATAGGTTCTTATCTCCAAGGCCCTGTAGAAATTCTCTCCCAAAGTGCTGTGAACATAATTCCACTTCTAAGTCTCAAAACTTTGTCTCAGGACCCTCTTTTATAGCAAGAAGGTTTCTATGACAAACATTACAACTAACCTAACAAAAGAGAGACAGAGACAACCGTGATGCATCCCATAGGCTCTCCAAGGCCACGCAAGGTCAGTGTTCAGCTTTCCATTCAGAACTTTTGTTAATGGGAAGAAATCACACAATTTCAGAATCTCAGTTTCCTCAGGGTAAATAGAGGCGAAGAATGTGTTCTTTCCATGAGAGCCCATACACTTCTGGGCTCCACTGAGCAGAACTGTGACCCATGAGAAGTTACTCACGAAAAACTAGGGGCTTTGTAGACCTATATCAGATCTCAGAGAAGAGACCGGCAGCTGCCTCCTTTTTTTAAATCACATGGCCTTTTGTTGTATGCTTGTTATGTTTTCTTTATTAACACCAATGATCCTGTCAAATGCAATCATTGAAAGATGGATTAGTGAAATAAACTGGCTTACCCAGTTCTGGACCCAGAAGGATACTGGTAGAGTCCACCAGTCCACCTACCTGCCCTAGGGGATATCACCTACATTGTTTTCTTAGAACAGGGAAAACATTTTTTCAGGATGTGTTCTTGGCTTTTACTCTACGTGCTCAATTTTCTGTGGTAAAAGCTCAATGTGCACAAAGCCCTACTCTGTCACAGTGAAGGTGACTGGGTCCCAAGTTGGCTCCAAATGAATGGTCCTTTGTTAATGCATTTGTATTACACTTCTGAGATCTTGAGTAACTGGTTTGAGAGAAGAACATATACACTTAGTTCCTGCACCTTGTTCTTGGTAGTGTAAGAGAAACTGAAGGGAACTGTAGGTAGAACGGAGAGCCTTTGGCCTGCCCAACTTCTTTAAGTAGAATTGTCTGGAGTCAGCTGCCTGACATCAGCATGACTTCTGTCCATGCCTGCTCCTCATGTTAAGTGGGGAGTCTTCATGCAGCTGATCTATGAGGTAATGAATTTAAATTCCAGAACTGAAGTGTCGCTTTCAAAGGTGAGCACTGAAATCCATCTGGGTTTTGTGGCTGTACATTTTGTTGATAGAACGTAAGGTTAAACCAGGGTCACAGTTGCAAACCAACAGGGAGCAAATGGAGCCAGCTGCCAAGTGCAAGAGGCAACCTGTTTGCCAGTTGGAGTGGTAATAGGAGGCAAATAACCTGGGCAGAGATTCTACTCCTAGGCACATGACAGACTGCTCCAGCAAGGTGCCACCGTGCTTCATCTAGCCCAGATAACGAGCATGAAGCTAAAATTCTATCAGAAAAAGTCCAGACTTTCCCAAGAAACCCAAGGAGACAAGGAACATAAAACGTTCTTCCTGGCCCAGTCCCTATTGCTATGGCAAGGGAGAAAAAGGGGATAGGCGGAGGTTTAGAAGCTATCCTGTAATAATGTCCAAAAAAGTGCAGTAGGGCATTTCCGTGAAACACTGTCAAGGCTACCAGAGATCAGTACTTGACCTACAGGGGACAAGACCAGTAGACATGTATATATGAATGTACAGAATGTGCTGCCTGGTCTTAGAATCTTTCTGTAAACAGGACTTCAAACTTTGCAGAACATATCAGTAAGGCCAGAGGCCCCATTTGGCACAATTTCTATTTTCCTATCATCTGTTGCTCTACATTCTACTCTATAGGGAAAAATCTAAGAAAATGTGCTTTCTCTTTTCTTTTCTTTTCTTTTCTTTTCTTTTCTTTTCTTTTCTTTTCTTTTCTTTTCTTTTCTTTTCTTTTCTTTTCTTTTCTTTTCTTTTCTTTATGTCCTAATCCAAACTGGCAGATGAGATTTGTTTGTTTATTTTTCAAAGAAGTGGCACGTATCAAGCTGGGAAGTACCTACCTTCTCTACCATACACATTTTCTACCTACTTAGGACCAGGTCAAATTTGTGATTGTCTATAGAGAACAAGATATTTTTCTTGTCCACCTTATGTTGCTAGGACTGAATATCAAAGACTGGGTAAATTATTTTTTTAAAAATCATATTTGACTGGGAAGCCTGAGAAGAAGAAGCTACATTTGATAGGGCCTTCTTTCCACATCACGATATGACAGGAGACAGAAGGGCAAAGGAGCATGGGAAAGAAGCAAAGGAGTTCCAAATTCTCTTTTATAATGAACCAGGCCCATTGTAACAACACTGACCCAGGAAGGAGGGCAGAGTCCTCATGACCAGTCACCTTATTAGTGTTCTGCCTCTCTATATTGTTGCACTGGGAATTAAGTTCCCAGCACATGGGTTTTGGAGGACACATTTAATCCACAGAAAATACATGTGGGGACATAGGTCTTTATTAGGGGGAAGAGCCTAGACTTTACAAGCCACAAAACAACTCTCAAATATAGGGATGGTAAGAAGAAATCTGAGAATAGGACAGAAGAATTTAACCTTTGTGTTTGAGTTTGTTCGCTGCAGATCCCAGATCCGGCTGCATATTTCTGGACAAGCTGACAGCTAGAACTGAGAGATGCAAGGTGTGCTGCCGGACATGTGTATACTAGAATGCTGTGTGGCACCTTGTGGAACTTTTTTTAGCCTGTTCCAGAACACAGTATGCGCTGGATGCCTGAGACAGCTCCTTTTTGAGTTGGGTCAGGAAACATGGAGTTCTAGGGAACTGTTCTTTCCAAGGCCTAATCTCGATTTATTATACTTAATGATTTTCAGGTGATTCATTTGTCTCAGACCCTGAACATCTCTGTCCATAAAGTGGAGGGCACCTAGCCAAACCGGGGCAAGTTCTGATGAAGTCTGGAACTTTTGCAACCAATTTTTCTTGTTCAGCTGAATTACTACTGGAAGCAAGATGCTGCCTAATGAAAAATATCCCATAATGCACAGAATACATTTTCCTAGGCTTGCTAGTGATTGAGCAGCTTATCTTTGCCTAACTTCATAGCTTGAAAGATAAAGAGGTAGCATTGCCTAAATTGTATTAACAATTACCTTTTGAACTGATTTTTATCTTAACCCTTACAGAGCTTTTTATTCAACTTCCTCATTTTGCCCTTACAACTTCTTTGAGAACCAAGAGGACTAGAATTATATAACTTTCAATGAAGGAAAATCACACACAAATAAGTAGAAGTCTTGCTTTAGGGCTCCATAGTCCACTTGCCCTGTGTGCTAGAAGGATTCTGGCAAAAATTTGGGATGATTTAAGAATTATTAATGAATGAAATTATTACAAAGTCATGACCAAAGGGTAGAAAAACCACTAGGGACAGTGCAAGATGTGGGAGCTGTCAAAGGCAGTATCTGTGGCCATGCTTAGACCTCATAGGGCAAGAAGAGGCAGCAGATAACAAAGAAGCCACTAATGGGAGTGAAGGGATGCAGCCAACCTAAAGCAACTTTACATAAAAGACCACAAAAGTATGAATGTTTAACCTAACTCTCCTTCCACATCCCCCTGGCCTTCCCTATGTGTTCTTATCCCTTCAACACCACCCTATCATCAGCACCACTGACCCAACCTATGTGAAAGCTAGATGGCAAGAAAACCTATTAGTGGGATCAAAAGACTAGAGTTTCTGGAAAGCACTCTAGCAAAGGTAGTGTGTAAAGATATACTCACAAATATTAAAGCCTGTGATTACTGGTTTATCTGTCTTTCACTGTGTGTCCCAGACGACAAGGAACAGGCGCATGGTAAGGAATCCACTCTGCCTTTGCTAGTGACAGAGTGGCAATATTCTAGAGTAACCCTGGCACAGGGTAGCCTCGCCTTTCAGCTCAATGCAATTCAGAAAGCATGTTTGAGTAATGCAATGTGAACAATGTACTGTAAATTCTTAAGAGATGAATCTGTTAATATAATGCTGTCTTTTCTCCTATTTTCCAAAATATGATGTCTGATCCCATCTCCAATATAGAATACACAAAATAGGCACACACACAACAGTTCACAAAGGAAGGTACGGATGAAGGATAGCTTGTACGTCAATTTTAGCTGAAACATGTCTGTGTTCGGCCTCCAGGAAAACACCACCCAGAATGTCAGGGATCTTGTTCACTCTGCTTACTGTTTTCTCTGGAACACCAAATGCCAATCCTTCAGTTTCATTCAGATGATCAGAACTTCATCTGAAACTAATCACTCAGATAAGGTTTATAATGACATAAAACAGCTCCCATTTGAATGAATTGGCATATCCCTGGTGGTTGAAGGTGGTGGTCAGGGAGCAGGTACATATATGTATATATGGACTTATGGGTAGATGGATGAATACATGGTGTTGTGTGGAAGATAGATCTATACTGGGGAGGAAGGATATACCTAGCTTTTCTCTAACTTGATTTATACAACCCTTAAATCCCTTGGAATCCTGAGGAAAATGAGTCTGAGTCTGAAACCACCGAATTCTGAGAAGGAATAGATTCTAGAAGTCTAGAACGTTGTCTCTGGAGTCACAGTCTTCAATTTGGTCCTGGACCTACTACTACTTGCAAGTGGTGGGACCTGATCTGAGCCTCTGCAGTGCCACTTCTCTTAGACGACCTGTTTGTACTCTTGTGTAGTTGATCTGCTTTTCTGCTATGGTACACCAAGATTACAGAAGGCAATCACCTCAAGGTATTATAGGAATGAAGTTTGATACATAATACCCAAGTCATAGTACCCTGTGAAAATCAACCTTTCTGTGCCTCCCCTCCTTAAGGTGAAATCATGCCTAGGAAAAGTTTTTCAGAAAAAAGCATCATTGAATTAGGAGTGGATGCTGTATATCTATAATTGGACTGATTAGAAAATAAAATAGGGACTGGAGATGTAGCCCCAAGATAGAAGACTTGCCTGGCATATGCTAGGCCCTGTAATAAAGTACTAAATCCCCAGCACTATCTATATGATGTTGGGCAAGTGATTAGAGTCTTCCATGTTTGATGGTTGCTGTAAACAGGTTTGGCATGTCTGAAATTGTCCCGAAAATTTGGTTCCTTTGGATGACCCCTTGTTTTGAGAACGTATAAATCAAGATTTCTAAATTGGAGATTATGCCAAACATCACCTTTCTAAATTCCACAGAGCAGAGCTGAGCCAGGGCAGTTCCTTTTCCAGGCCTGTTTCTCCCCAACTCCACAGTCCTTACCATCCCTATCCAACCGGGAGTCTCCTCCGCGCTGGGATCTAGCCCTTGTGATTTCTGCCCTCCTCTGTAAAACGAAAGTGATAACTAAGGTGGCCTTGTATAAAAGTAAACAAAGTCAAGTAAGTAAAAGACCCACATATAATTGATGTTTCGCAGAAGTAGGCCCAAGCCACCTTCTTTCTCCTCACTGGTGATGGATTCACCCAACAAATACTAAGTGTTTAGCATTACCCAGATATTGGGCCAAGTGCTAAGGATTAAGAAGATAAATGTGACATGAAACCCGCACTCAAAACAGCTGTATTTCTGTAAAGGGAACTTAGTTTGTAAGTAGCGTGTAACCACATCTGAGAAGGCTGCTCTGTGTTGCTTTCCAATCTGCATTGCTTTCTTTTTTCTATTTTAAAAATTAAAAAACTGACACAACAACAATGAAGACAAAACCAAAACAACACAAGAACAATAGAAATGACACATGCCCTCAAAACGAACTGATAGAAATTTACAATGTTTGCTATATTACATACTGTTATCTTCAAGGAAGTTGCTCAGTCCACCAGATGTAAGAATGTAAGATTGATCAAACAAAGACAGCAACAAGTAAAAGATGAAAGACATTAAAAAATTGAAAAGATAAAACACTGGAAATGATGCAGAGCTTCACCATACAAGATGGTAGGAGTTCAATAATGGTTGCATATTGTTGTTGGCAGATCAGTCATTCTGATTACCAAATTCAAGCATGCAAAATTGGTAAAGAAAAAGAAAATTTTAAGCATTGACTGTTCCTTTCAGTGAACCACAGATATCAGCAATACACCTATTTCAGTTATCATTATATATACATATATATTTTGTTTTTCATTTAAAAAACCAAAATAACAAAAACAAATACATAAACAAAGCAGCAGGGAGAGCAATAAAAATGATACACAATTTCAAAACGTGATGAGGTATTAACAATGGTTGTTTTATTGCATAATGTCATCTTCAAAATGGCTGTCATCTTCAAATAAATATAACCAAATATAGGCATGCAAGATTGATCAAACAATTACACATTAAGTTACTTTCAACAAATCAACAGATACTAGCAGTACAATTATTCTAGCTAATGTGTGTATGTGTATTCATAATTTTCCCTCTTCCTTCTTTCTTTTTATTTTCCCCTCCTTCATCCCAGTTGCTCCTTCCTATTTGAGAAGTTCCTTTTCCCTTTTACACTACTGTACATTTCAGATTTTATTTACTGTTTCATGTTCTTATAGTAGGGAGGGAATATGTTTACACATGTAAATCTGATTTATTTCACTAATGAGTATAGTCTCTAATTGCATCCATTCACTCATAAAAACCTTTAGTTTATCTTTCTTCATAGCTGAGTAACACTCTGTTGTATAAAAATGTGACATTATTTTTATCTATTCCTCAGTTGATGGACATTTGGGTTTTTCCCAAGATTTAGCTATTACAAGTTGTGTCGCTGTAAACATTGGTGCACATATATTGCTGTGGTGTAATGTTTTCAGTTCTTCTGGGAAAATACCCACAAGGGGAATAACTGGGCTGAATTGGACCTCTAATCAAGAAATTTCAAACTCCACTGAAAGCTGGAAGAACTGCTTGAATGAAATGGATGGTAGATTCTCAGACCTTGAAGACAGCATTGCAGCTAGCGATCATGAAAGAAAAGATCTCTTAAAAATAACAAAGGAACAGCAAATAACAATTCAACAGATGCAAGGTGAGGCAAAGAAAAACAATATAAGGCTGATGGATGTCAAAGAAAGAACAAGAGACAGCATGAAGGACATTAAAAGGCTCTTTGCAACAGTGATAGCATTGCTTTCTTGAGGGGCTCCTGAGTAAAGATGTCTTTGGAGCAATATATAAATGATGTTCAAAACCTGGTGTTCTAAACAAGCAGTGAAAGAGTCTCTAAAGGTGGTTTCTCAATTCTGTTCATCTTATCAAATTCAACAATTTCTTATAATCCTTTTCTACCATTTTATACTATAATGGGAAGCTACAAGTTTCATAAGGAAAGATTAGAAACCTGGATTCAACACTTCAATCCTACTCTACCAACTGCAGAGAAATTCAAATGAAACCTCATCACTAAAGACAGAGGTCAGAATAGAAAAGAAAGTTACAAAAGCCTGGAATACTAATTGCACTTCAACTTCTACTGTCAACCAGACTTATATAAATTGGAAGAAACCTACATTGCTATCCTGGGTAAACTGCAATCTCCCAGAGAACTATCATGTGCTGTGAAGCACATTGATAAGTCACATGATAGTCTTTGTCAAAGTCCTCGTATACCCTGCTCTTCCTCCCATATTTCTCCATCCCACGGTTTTCTTCTGCTCACTCCTCACCACACCCATGATTCTATTCTTCTCCATACCTGCTCTGTAATTTCTATCCCTTTACTCTAGGCCCCTGGAGGAAAGAGCAGTTAACCCATACGTATAGTTGACTCCAATAACCAATCTAAGACTTCTATTTTCTTAAGATTTTTAGAACATAAAGATTAGGTCTTAGATTTCATTGTCAAGTCATATATTCTTTTGTTTTTTAAAGAAACAGTGTAGAAGAAAAAAATATGGCTTCAAGGCCAGAAAGACCCAAATCCAAATACTTATCCTCTCAATTTTCAGCTTAGTGACCTTAGACAAAGAACTCAAACTCTCTGAGAAAACTTTTCCCAGATTTTACATAGTTTGTGATAAAAACAACAAGGAAACTCCATGACATTACTCAAAGGCCAACACATAGCAGGTACTCATAAGAAAACTTATTTCTCACTAGCAAATCAGATGATTATTGTTTCTATAGCATAATAAGAGTGGTAATGATTCTACAGCATATGACTAAGCATTATATGCTATTTAACAGGTACAGGCCACCAGATAGGTGATTTCACATATACCCATTGATCTTTACAAGAAAATGTTTACTATTTTTGAAATGTTCTTTCAGAGAAAAGTTCAATAAGGGCTTTGTGTGAAATAGCCTATTTGATTTTCATGATTATCTACTATTATTATTCTTATTTGATGAAGAAACTAATACACATAAAAGTAGTCACAATTGATGGTAGAAATTGTATTTAATCTGATATTGGTTCTTAACTTTAGATCATGAGCAAGTGAGCAAACAGACAAGTCAAGAACAATACAAACACACACCCACACAGACACACACACACGCACACACAAATAAGCACACATACAAATGGAGACTTTCTCTTATGCCTTAAGATAAAGCTAAGGGTAACTCAAGCCAAGAAGTCCCACAGTACGTCACTCTGGAACTTCATTGTCTAGGACTTTGCGGACAATCTCACTATGACTGCTAAATTAAGCCTCTCTTAACATTTTGTAGAATTGGCTTAAGGCCTAGCACACCTCTAGAACTGAACAGATTTCATAGATACCAACCCCTGAAGTAAGAGGGATACGTACTATATGCAAATAACTTACCTCCATCTCCTCCCCTGTGCTTTTACATTCATTCACATGTATTGTTGGGGGATGGGCAACTTCCAAACAGAGAACCCATCTTAATAAATTGTGTTGCAGTTCCGTCAGAGTTGGTAGCTTAGCACACACTGGTAAGAAGCTCTCATGAAGGGACTGGAAGCTCTGGTAGCCCACCAGAATTTAAGTGGGGGAGAGAAGAGGTTGTGTGTGCCACAGAATTCTGTGAAACCAGGACATCTGATGGAAGAGGCAGATATAGAAAGAAATGAAGATGGGAAAGTGGAAAACATCTCGTTGATGACCACTTATCTCAATACCAGTTTAACTCAAGCACATTATCCCCTGACACTAATAGGAAATACCAAAATATATACCCTGCCATCCCCACTGTTCCAAAAGAACTTTACCATTGACATTAAGATGTACATTTAGAGTTTCATCGTCTTAGCCTCTCTTCTTTTGCAAAAGCATTAACATCTTCATTAAAGATGTGGTAGTCAGAAAGGTTATGACCCATGTAAAATTAAAAGGCAGAACAGAGGCATCCATGAGTCACAAAGGAGAAACAAGAAAAGAAGGGGATGCTTTAAGCAAAATCTCAAAGCTGCAGCCTAAGTTGATATGGCAAGGGAGTTCAAAGAGAAATGCGCTTATAAGAAAACCAAAAAAGCAGGAGTGGAAAAGCTTTATTAAGCCAGCTGATGGACAGTCTCTAACCAGGAGCCAGAGAAAATCTCAACCCTGATCTCCATCTCACCTTCGGTTTAAGTTCATTTTAGGTTCCCATAGTAATTATTACCTCATTTGGGGGAATGTTACAAGAATGTCACATGGTTATGACAAAGTTGACTTCTCCCAGAATGTCAGGCAGATGAATTCCAAATGGCCATTGCAGTTTAACTTCTAGCCCACTTCCCAATTTGTCTTGCTAGTCTGCTCCCATTTTATGACTCTGCTGTGCTCTGAGTTGATAACTAACCAAGGCGAAAGGGTGAAGAGTGGGAGTCAACTACAGCTTAAGTGAACTTTAAGTGGCTTGTCTTACTATGGAGTTAAAAACAGAAAATGGAGTCTCTCTTGCCCTATCAAAATGAAGCCCCCTCCATTTTCCTTCCATCTTCGCCATGTCTCACAACTGCTTCTGGACTCACCAGCAATCATTTATCATTTTCCTTCACACGGATAAGCTCTCTTTCTAAAAGAAAAGCTGTTATTTATAGGAGAACTCTGTACTCATCCATCCTTGCACAGAAATGTCTGATAAGATACAGTAATTTTGTTATTAGAGAACTCTGAATAGTGCAAGAAGCAAAAAATCCTTGTGAAAAGGAAGTCTACAATTGTACCATTCTGAAATTCTTTAAGGAGAAATAAAGAAAAATGGGGGGTAGAGAAGGAACGGATGAGTGGTCGACCCCAGGACTACCTTCCAGGACCCCATTACTACCATAGCTCACATGTCCACCACCCTTCCTACATCTAGACTAGTTCTACATGCCCTGGTCCTACAAGAACGCTCTTTTGCCGTGCATTCTGATGATTCCACAAGGTAGTCAGCACTTCTGTGAGTTCAGTGGAGAAGGACAGAAAGCCACCCTGCTAACGCACTGTCACCATCAAGCTCTGGTCCTCCTATGGGAAACATCACCCTAAAATGATTTTTATAAAAGTGTATGAACTGTATGTGAGGCATACTGAGCTGCTGTTCTCACTGTGATGTTATTGGAAGTATATTTTCCAGGCTAGCTTCGGGAGTTGTACTGGAAGAGCAGAAGAAGGAAATCATGCGGTCAAGTCTTAGAGAATCATTTTGACATGGATGGGGATCTGAGTACCTTGGCCCCTTGTGGAGACCACAATAAGGAAGAGAATAACAAGAAATGGTAGGCACCTCTGCCTAGAGAAAAGGGGTCTGTGAATCTTGGAAAGACTGTAGTTAACTATCGGAAACCCCTAACAAACGTCTACTGAATTGATCTGACTCAAGATTCTAAGCACCACCCCAGATGTTTGGATTTTGTTTCGTTACGCTGAACCCATCATAGGTATGAGGACAGATTGTTTTATCTGCTTTCTCTTCTGTAAACCCAGAGATATCACTGAAGCCCGGAAGTCACACATCACAGGACAAGCTGGCTCTCTTTTGCTGGGGTAGATTTTTCTCAAGCAAGCCTGTTTTGTGCTGGTTTGCTGCTTAGGCCTTGACACCAGGTTTTAGGAATGTGATTCATAATCAACAATCTGCTCTTCAGGTGATTCTCTGTTCATCCTGGGAAGGAGTGAGTAGGTAGGTGTGGGGCCTGCCCAGGAGGAGTATGGGAAGGGTGTGGGCTCCTCCACATGATGGTGGTGATGCTGAGCATCTGCCATCTGTTCTCAGAGCCCTGAGCTGTGCCAGCTTAGGGAGCTGGAGAGCTGTGAGCTCACCACACACCATCTAGGCTGATATGCATCTGTCTTCTCCATTTGCATCTTTTATCATCATGTGCTTTTCTGGACCTGGTGGGGGTGGTATACAAGGGCACTGGACACTGAGCAGTGGGGACCAAATCCTACTAGGGAGAGTTCCAGACCAAAAAAAGCCTACAAGGTTTGCTCTCTCTCTCTCTCTCTCTCTCTCTCTCTCTCTCTCTCTCTCTCTCTTTCTCCCTCTCTCTCTCTCAACCAAGTGACTCACAGAAGTCTCCCCTTCCCTTCCTCCACACCATTCCTCCTTCTTTAGCCAAATTCTGTGGTTTCAGCTGTGTACTCTAGTTAGCGGACCAACAGCATTGAGATCACTGAAGAGCTTGGTAGAAATACAGAACCTGCCCCAACCAGACCTGCCGAGTCAGAATGTGTATTTTTCAAGATCCCAAGTGACTCACATGCGTGTTACGTTTAAATAACACAGCTTTCAATGATATCCTCATATAAACAAAGAAGTCAACCTTGTCACAGGATTTCAAGAACATGAGAAACAAAAACATACCCCTTGTACCTGAACTGTGCATCTCATTAGTGTCAAAATGTCACACTTAAAAGAGATTCAGCCTTGCAGAGTCTCTTCTTCTGTCTATTCAGTGCCATTTTTATTAAAATTTAATTATTGTCTGTGAGGGAGAACATGAGGCCTCTTGTTTCTTAGTCAAAAAGCTTTTACTGAGCTCATATTATGTGCCAGTTTTGATACAGAATGCTAGGCACAGATCCATTAGTTTTTCCGCAAGACAGGAGACATGGTATTAGCAGAACAGTAGGCTTCTTTCTGTAGGGAAGAAGTACTCAAGGGACAGAAGAGAAGCAGCTCATAAGAAAAACAAGCATGACCCTCCACCCCTTTGTGATTTGAATGAACTTGCCTCTCAGATCTCCGCAGCTGTTGAGTCCAAACTTCCATTTCCATTTGAAATTATCCTTTGTCATTTGAACTTAACGGAAAAACTCAGTGGCATTTGGAAAACAAAATGTCCAGGTGCATATTTATTTTTAGAAGGAAATGGATCACAACACATCCATTCTGCAAAACGGAAGGAAGCCACGGTTCTGCATACCAAAGCCGTGAGCAATACCCTGTGGTAGAAAGATCAAGGTCTCCAAAGAATAGGGGTTGACCTCAGCTTATGTATTCTCTCCCAGGAAGCAACAGAGCACTGGGTTGTGCTAGAGATACAGAGTTAGCACCCATAATAAATACACTGGAAGAAATCACTAAGCCTCATCTTGGGCTGTCTTATTGGCTTAGGCCATCTGTAAATGAATAGAACCTATTTCAATTCTCCAAATATGTTCAGTGCATAATGATTTGTTTGCTTCAGTCTTTTATTTCGTAAATAACTTAATGAAATTGTCTTTGAGGTAAGAAAGTAGAATCAGCCTCATCACCTATTCAGTCAGAATTACTGAATCTTAATTCTGTGCTCAGTGCCATTATAAGTATTTTTCAAGATGGGGGAAAATTCTCCATGGGTCAGACACATTCTTACACATCATGCTAGCAGAGGCTTCAACTGCCTTTTAACTGGATTGCTGTTTTCAAGATGTTTGCACAGCAAACACATTTGCAAAGCAAAGAGCATGCACACTTCCTGACCAGTCAAAGAAACATGTCTTACTCTGGAGAGATGGGCAAACATGCCTCTTGCTTGTTACAAAAGATTCAGGTATCCTAAACTCAGTGTTGTTCTGTAACACAACTCATTATGTGTACAGGCGTGCAATGGGCCTCTTTATGTTGCCCTATGGGAATTGGGGCTTGGGGAATCCATACAATTGAATTTAATACTCTGATTCCTGCTTTTGCTCTGAATAATAGAGTCTTTGTCTCAGAGTCAGGAGACTGACGCCTTCTGTCAGCATCCGAGAAACTATAGGAGGCTGACTCATTAGACCGCAAGTGCGTTTACAAGCTTAATCCCTTCCCAGGTCTTGCCCGAAACAATATCTCATTTAATCATCTGAACAGTCTGATTACAAATGCCATTATTTTTACTACATGTAACTACAGTTGTTAAAACTAAACTATATCGCCATGTCTACAGTGGATGCCAAGACTCAAATTCCATCCTGAGAGATGCTTAATTTCTAGGTAGAGCCCTTTTATACGTATCATTTTCAAATGAAAATTTTTCTGAGAAAGACCGTGTGCTAAGTTAGCATCCATTCTCAACACCAGGGTACGCATTTAACATAAAAGTTGGGCTAGAAAAGTAGGACGCTAAAAGAGGACAGAGGGACAGAGGTAGGAGATAGCGGAGACCTGTGTTTGCCCCCCTGCTCTTTTATGTGGACTGGTACACTAAGCGCCCAATTCTCCCCACTGAGATGAGCACAGTTTCACTAGTCCACAGACGGGGTTTCAGGGCTGAGGGTGTGGCTGAGAGGAGAATGCCTTACTTTTCCTTAGAGGCAGTTCTGTTCATGGTCATTCTGATGGTATGTTTCATGTAATATGTGAGAATATGTCACTCCATCTGTGGCACTTAAAGAACTAACCATCAGACGTTTCTGGAAATGAGGGTTTGTCAGGAAGAGATACAACTGGCTGCTATGACTCATTACTGAAATAGCTTCATTATTGCATTGTATCCTCACATTTAGTATAGAAATCCTTCTCCACAAGTGAAGTTGCAAAAAGTGGGCTTAAATACATAGACTTTTACTTCCACTATAAATTTATGGCAGAGGGTGGAAGAGGATGAGATCTCCATTTACTTATTAAATTCATGAACATTTACCATCTAGAAGTGTTTTGCTATGTACTTAAACATGGAATCCACTGATGAATGAAACATAGACCTTTGCCTGCTTAATAGTTTACAAATTAAAAATAAGTACACCAATGTTAAGACATATTAGAGTAGGGAATACATAGCACAAAATTGGACAAGCCTTGTCCTAACTCAAACCAAGAAGTAATTACATCAGGCTAGTGCTCACAGGCTGAGCTCTTCTTAGAGGATAGATAGGATTTTCAAACACAAGAATGAGGAGGTGGGATATTTTGTGTTGAGGAGATGATGTCAGTAAATGATGAGGACTCCTGTCGGGGAAGCAAGCTGCCCAAACAGAACAGAGAATAATCTGCACTGGAATCGTTAGTGAGAAATGAGGCTGGAAATCAGAAAATTATGACTAGATAAAAGGTTCAAGGGTTTGTAATTCGGGTGGAGCCAGAGGAAAGACAAGGCATACAATCAGTGTTACTTAGGATACGTAAGAAAGTGTTCTTACCTGTAAAACTATCCTGAGGAAGGGGCTTGAAGTCAGACATCAACAATGCCAGAATTACTGTTTGCAAGACAGAAAATGAGGAAACAGTCTTTTGAAACGGGAGTGAGAATAACTTGAGCTGTTGACATCATTCACTTGTAGATTGTTCACTATCTTAATGTCCACTTTCAAATGACACCAACCAAGCATCTGTTACAGTCTTAAAAGATCGTTAGGTAGTTTGGAGGCCCCTTCACAGAAGAATAATTAGCTCCTTATTTACCCACTACATAGCATGGCTTCTGGCACAAAGTAGGTAAGTGCCTGACATCAAGTAAGTGCTCAGTAAATATGTGTTTAATACTTCACATTGACTTAACTGTAAAGATAAATTACATTTCCGAGAAGACCTGGTAACCTCTACAAGTGGCATAAAACTTTACCAAAACCATTTATGTTTCTGCTTTACCCAGAGCTAAATTGTTTTGGAAAAGTCTGACTATAAATACAAATGTATTCTTCCAGCAAATATGTGTGACTTTTTAATTGTGGCATTTAATTCTAGAAACCCAAGTGTAGCTCATATTACCACGTGCCTGAGACATCAATGTCAGATTCATGACCTCATTGCCTCAAACAGTAATTAACCTTGTCACTTATATTTTAGTAAACAGAACTAAGTTTAACTTATCTGATCATTTTCCTCCTCACTGATAAGCATTTTAGCTTATATTTTTCTTCAGGTAGAGCACATTTCATATGTGTATGCACCGACTTCCAGAAATAGATATGCAATACTGTTGAAAAGAAGTCACGGGAATCAAGTTGTAAACATGACTGTGTAGCTGCAGAATTCTTCACCACATTGATTAATTCAGAAACATCAGGAGATACAGACCTTTAAATGTGTAACCTTTTGTCAATAAAACAGTGAAACTATTAAATCTTTGCAGACAGGTAGAAAATGTGGCTCTTCAAGTAGTGTATGTTGAAAATTTAAATGGCATAATGATCTTAAAGGAGAACAAAGATTCATTCTCAAGAGCATAGCAGTTATTTCATCTGCTGTAGAGATTTAATTAATGACTTTTTTTATTTCCCTATACTTTTGAAATTGGTGTTTTCAATTCCCTTCAGTGGCAACCAACTCCATTGCCTGGAGCAGGTGGACTCTCCAGGGTGACCACCTAATAAACCCAGCCCTCATCTGAGGGTTCATAGCTAGTACGGCAGTCTGTGTGTACGGGTATCTCCTGGTGAGGCAAAAGGCAGAAAAAAGTCCCTGAGGGGCAGAGGGTAAAAGAGGAAGTTAACGTTCCAAAATCACACCACGCATCTGGTCTGAACAACTAGACCACACCTGGGCCACATGCAAAATGGGCTTGTAGGGGATCAAGACAGCTTTTTAAAACACACACAGAGCATCTGGCTTTAATATGCAGGTCATATCTGGAGAAGCCTGCTCTTTAAAATATTTTGAACACCCAAAAGTAACTCCAACTTAATTATAATTAATTATAATCTCATTTGCACTGTACTTTTGATCCCCTTTCCCCATGGGCTTATGGGCACCATGACAGTTCCATAGAGGTCCATGTAAGGACAAAAACTACCACTTCAGCCAAAGAGGAGAGTTTGACCCTGCTTAGAGTAAATCACTGCATCGGTTCAGAGAGCTCTTTCCTTCCTTTGAACCCACACACAGATTCTGACGCCTGGCTGGTTCTTTGAGCTGTGAACTCTTTCCACTGAGCCCCTTCTACCCTAGGAGGGTACTGGTGTGGGATCTGTGCTGGTAAATCTATGGTTTCACTTTACTCCTGTGCGTCATGCTCAGTTCTTTGTTTTCAATACCAAGAACCTGGAAGCCCTGGAACCCCAGGCAACGCTTGTGCCTAATGATGCAGTTTTGAAGGTGGGAAGCTCCCTAGAAGGGCTGCGCTGCCACTTGTGGACAACTTTTCCTGTTGGGAAGAGAAAGGAGGAGAAACTTCAACCCTCTATGAATTGGCAGGAATCTTTTCGCACAGGAATGTATAAGGCTGAATGGTACAAAGATAAGACTTTTGAGCCAGAAAAATCTGGAACTGAAAATTGCATACAAATGGGGTGATAGTGAATTCGCAATGACCCTGAACCTCAGTGTGCCATCAGTGAAAGGGAGAGTGCAGAGGTAAATATGAGGGTCTTGTTTTAGGGTACAGACCCCTCTCCCAGATCTCAGTGCTTGTCTTTCTGCATGAGCTTCACCTTATCTTCCTTCAAAGGGTGCTTATTAATAATACATACATTATCTGGATTAGAAATGTCATAAAGGAGAATGTATTGCTGATTCAAAGGTTTTAGGTGAACGCGTACGTACAATCTAATACAGATAAATCGGCAGGCCCTTTACAATCTCGATAAGTGAAGCTTACTGCATTTTGTCAAAGCAAGCCACTCTTGGGACTCATCTATGCTTAAGTGAAAAGGAATTTTATAGATAATATTCTATCATTTCACTATTTTAATTATGCATTTCGTTAATATTTTAAGGAATATATGAATTCATTAACAGAATATATTTAATAAAAGATAATGCTTCACTTGAGTATAACATAGCGATGATTTTGATAAATCATCGTATTTCTGGACTGTTTTAAATAAGAGAATGTTTAAGAAGAGTCTGCTCTTATCTCAGTACGGTAGCACATAGTTATAATCCCAGCACTTGAGAAAGCTGAGTCAGGAGGATTGAAAATTTAAGCCCAGTCTGGGCAATTTGGTGATTTACTGAGACCCTGCCTCAAAATGTTAAAAACATTTTTAAAAGATTGAGGATGTAGCTCACTGCAAAGGCCTGTGCTCCATCCCCAGTCTCTCTCTCTCTCTCTCACACACACACACACACACACACACACGCACTCACACGCACATGCACACACATGCACACACACGCACACATGTGCTTACACTCGCACAGAGTATGCTCTTCCTTATAATTTGATTTGGTAGAATTGCTTTCCCTGAGAAGCTCAATCAATAGAGACACTCCTTGCTCTGTGACTTCAAACAAACATTGCATGTGCATGTGCATGCACGTGTGTGTTTGAAAGAAAGAAGGGGCTTGGAAGAAGAAGAACCCAAAAGGCATCGCTATACCTGGGAACAAAACAAATGCCTCGTCTGCTTTTCAGTGGTACCTGGCAGCGAGAAGCAGGATAAGGTCCAACTCTGAAAGCTCCGAAAGAGGAAAAACCGTAGGATACCTGACTCAGATAATTCGTGCTTTAGGTAAGAGGTCTTTCCAGGGCTTGCTATTTTTATTCTGCTCAGAAAGAAAGGATTAAGAATCAGCAACACAGGGAAAAATGAATCATCAGAAGCGCACAATTTATTGGCACAGTAATCTGCATTTCAAGAAGTACGTCAGCAGTTGGTGCCTTCCACAGAAGGTGAAGGGAAGTGAGAGAAACACTGAAGGGGGGGTGTTCACTGTCCAAGTTCTCTGCAGATATTAATGCATTTTGCAATGCTACATTCCTATACTATTGAAAGGTAGTTAGCATTTTAATCATGAGAAAAGGTCATCAAATAGAAAGGTCCTGCATTATATATATTTAAACAAACATATATGTGCATATGTGTAGCAGTATGTATGCATGTGTGTACATATGTAAAATAAGTAATAAAATAGTAAAAAGCCCTACCACTCTATATATGTATATGTTCATAGATTTAACCATATAATATATAAATGTTTATACTTATGTGTATATGTATGTGTATATGTAACATATACATGTATGCATGTGTGTATATGTAGGTATGTATGTGTGGGTGTGTGTATGTGCGAGTGTGTCTAGGGAGAGAGTCAGAGGCTTATAAAAGCTCAGAAGTTTCTCATTCTGGTTTATTGTTAAATTTATTTATAATACAATTTGCATATAACTTGGCACTTACAAGGTAACTTTTAATAGCAATGAATTTATGTGACAACAAACATTCTCCAGTTTGAAAGTTCTGCTCTTCTCTCCACCTTCAGACCTCTATTTGTTGATTACACTGTACACGGCAACTGCATATTTATAAGACTGTTTTCATCAAAGCTGCCATTACAACTAAATCGCACGCAGCCAACTCCGAGCCATCAGGTTACTCACACAGAAGTCACACGTGAAATCCATAGGAAGTTTGCAAACCTCATTCCAGCCACGAGTTAAGTGTGTCCCCTCTGCAGAGCTCTTTGGAAAGCTGCTAACACAGACTGGAATGTTCTGTCCTCTCCACTCACTGGTGAAAACACTGATAAGCAGCAGAGAGGCCAGAGCACAGGCGGAAAAGGAGGATAAGCGAGGGCCTTGGACCCTCCAGCTTCACAGTCTCATCCCGGATAATCAGCAATTGACAGATGCTTCTCACACAAAGCTCTTCCCCCTCACTCCCGAGCAAACTGGCACAGCCTCGGAAGCCTCGATGCTAGGGAGCGCTTGTTCTGAAATTGCTCGACAGGCTGTATTAGGAGGGCGAATCAAAGCCTGATTTGCTATCACTGCCAGTCAGAGCTCCCTGGGATGAGCTATCTTTAAAATATATTTCCATGACAACTAGTTTAGAAACATGTTTGACTAGAGAGGCTCTCACTTAGGAGAGCCAGGAAAACTCAAGTGGTCTTTTCTTGTCAGAGCTCTTTGCCACCAGGACAGCAGCTGCAAAGCAAATGAGGAAATGCGGAAGGGCCCTTTTAACACAGAAGACAGTGGAGCATCCGGAGCCTGGGAAGCCAGCTTGTTAGAGTGGCCTGAATCACTGTGCCCTTCCATGAAGCAAAGTTCTTCCACCCTCTTCCTGTGTTTTTCCATACCCGACTCCGCCCCTAGAAGTCTTACCTCCTGTCCTTCTTTATTTTTTCCAGCCCAGTCCACATGCTATCAATAAGAATGTGGTGTTTCATGGGAGAAGACACAAAAACCTGTTTATTCAAATAAAAAAGGAAGACCAAGCCCAGAATATCAGCTACCATGTCTTTCATAGCTGCCAGGCCTTTTTGTAATTCCCATCTCAGCCTGGAGTAAAAGATTATGCCAGGAATAGGGTATTCCTGAACTCTTAACCTTTCAAAAAGGAAAATTGTGAATTTTCTGTAGAAGTGGCCATTGGGGAAACAAACACAGACTCTTAAAAGACCAACATAAAATGCTAAACTCTGCTTCAGAGCTACAGTTCTATACATTGCACTGAAAGATGGGACTATTGTGTGCTGACGTGGCTGCAGCAATAAGGACAACACACCCGTGTGTCCCCTCTCCCACCACTGAGAAGTTGTGAGTTCCCACTCTTGGTCTTGTGTTTGAGACATTATCTTCTAAAAAGGATACACATCTGAAAATCTTTGGGAATTTCAATTTTAAAAAGTAGGAGAAGCAATGTTCAAAAGAATCCAAAACTACATTAATGATCAAGAAAATTATCCTGAGAAGCAGATTTTGGCCTTAAAATTCTGAGGTAAGAACACTGAACTGATAAGCAAGTGGAGGTTAAAAAGATACACAACTACAGACAACAGGTTCCGTTGAGTTGCCACATAGCAGGTCACATCAGGTTTGGTGGGAAACTCCCCCAGGTAGAGGTCTTCCAGAAGATAGAATTGTTAGAACAAACACTGCCCGGTACTGGGCTCACACTGGGTTTCAGCACATTCTCCCGTGATTTAGACCACATCCATCAGTGGCTGGTGTCCATTTCAGCTATCTTCCTGATGGTAATTACCATCATAGATGACCATCATAGTTGACCCATTGGGCAGTCTTTACAGATCATTAAGTGGCTGGAATTAATAAGTTAGCCCGGTTAATGTCTACTTACTTCATTTGCATTGCCACGGACTAGGATTCCATAGGGAACCTGAGACTGTGGTCTCTATTTCTTTATATTGCCTCGTGATTTCTGGTGGGACTTCCCATGTGACTCAGTTTACACTGGAACTGTGATCAGCTAAGGTACTTAAATTCTCGGATAACGGTGACCAAGCCCAAGTAAATAACACAGGATGAGGACAGCTTTGTGTGAGATAATTAGTAAAAGTAGAGCAAATGCACTAAAGCATGAAAATATGAAAATTAAAATTTAGAGTGCCCAGAAAGTTTGTATTAATTTGAACATCAGTATGGAAATTAATCTAACTCAGAAGGAGCAATAGAGAGCCATTTTTGGATTTCCTACCAAGCCTTTATTAATTAAGCAGTACTTCAGGGTGAACTTTTAACATGTGTTTCAAAGGAAGTAGTTTTAAGTAACTTCAGGATTCCAGTTTCAAGTAGTGGATATAACAATTACAGAGCACACTTTTCTTCAAACAAATCATTCCTATTACTTTATCAAAACAAGTCTCCTAAGATTGTTTACTGAACACACTTGGCTAAGTTTTAGGGCTCTGTATTTTGACAATGGGAAACCAGCTTAAGGCTAGACTAAACCCATGGCCTCAATTAGAAATTATTTTGGCACATGAGCTAAGCTGCTTTCTCTGAAAACAACCCCTGAAGAAGATAGCTTCAGAAGTGACTCTAGGAAACCTTAGGCTCTTGTCTTACTGGATGGTTCATTACACGACAAAAATGGAGAGAAAAGAAAGGAAAAGCTTCCTTTGTCTTAAAACATGTGCTACTTTCACACCACCCATGAAGGAAGAACAAGGTAAGCTGGTTGACATTTGGTGGGGGGATGTGTGCATGTGAGTGTATGGGTCCCCTATTGGACAGTCTCACAAAAAATGTAGGGATCAGACAAGTTACTCAATGGTACAGTGAACTTCGATTTAAAATGCAGCCAAGTGGGCTTATTACAGTAAGAGTGGTATTATTTATATGCATAAACAGATATGCCAATGAAAATCCTACCTGTCATTGAAAATAATAAAATTAAATTTATTTAAAAACACCAAAAAGGGACAAAACATCTGTTTTCAAACATAGACCTTCCAATCTGAATTCAAATCCCTACTCTACCAATTATTACCTGTATGACTTGGAGCAAGTTACTTCATGTGACAAACTACTGCATGTTCAACAGAGCCCTTTTTTCCTTCCTCCTAAGGCACAAAACCAGATTGTCTCTTAGCCTCTCTGGAAGCCAAGAGGGTCCATGTGACTGAGCTCCGGAAAATGCAGAAACTGAACTTATGCTGCTTCCACATTTTGGAAAATAAAATCTTGCCTCCAGGAAGCTTGCATTAATTTGAACATCAATCCGAAGGTGATGTAACTGAGAAGGCTAAAATCTAATTTTGGGTTATATAGAAATCTTTTATTAATGTAATGTAATGGCTTATACATTGTGTCAACATGAGAAGTCTAGAAGCTTAACTAAGTAACTCAGCAGCTCTGCATCCTCAGGCATAAAGGATGTGACCTTCCTGCTCCAGGATGTTGTGCATTTGTGTCCTCTTGAGAAGTTTGACTAAGTGACTCAGCAGGGGGCCAGGGTCCTCACTTTGTGAACATCCTGAGCCTGTGCAAGAGGAGGGCACAGATGGTGTGAGAGCTTCCCTCACCGAGGGGGGTGGCCCGCTTGCAGTATAAGGGAGGAAAAGAAGCTTGTTTTCTCCCGCTTTGCTCTTGTTGCTTTTGCTGTCTTCTGCTGCCTTGAACTGCTGCCCGGTGCCCTGCCATCCCGCCAGCTGATGATGGACTGAAACCTCTACAATGTGTGAACTAAATAAACCTTTCCTTCCTTAATTTTGGGCATTGGGTATTTTGTCTCGGCAGTGAGAGAAAAGTAACCAAGACAAACCATTTTTCTAATAGGGACCTAGAGAAGATTCAGGTGAAGATCAGTAGTGCCTAAAAGACAACAGAGCCCAGAGCCCTGAATGAGCCACAGAAGACCACTCACCAGGTGGGAACGCTTGCATCAGACGCTGGAGGAGCAAGAAATGAACTCTTACTGTCTTCTGCCGCCTAGAATGGGATTTAAATGCACTCCATCTACCACTATTTACCTTAACAAGCCTACCTAAAGTTCAACTTCTTCTCATTAAAAAGAATAAAGACTAACTCACATAGTAATTTAAGAATAAACCGTAGTCTGACACACAATTAGTGCTAAATGTTTATCAATTTATTTAGACCCTCCGTGTGTGTGCGCGCGTGTGTGTGCGTGTGCGCATGTGCACGCGTTTGTGTGTGCTCCTCATAGTTAGTGAATAAATCCCCCATTGGGAAGGAAATAAAGCATAGTAGTGAAAGCAAAAACATAGCATCAGTCCGGTGGAAAGGAAAAATCGTTTGATTAACTACTACAGATATCATTTGCAAGGTGTGTGATCTTGGATGTTCATAAGTTTTCAAAGCTGTAGTTCCCTCATGTATAAAGCAGGTGTAAGAGGCCACATCTCAGAGAGGATGTGTGTAGATGAAAAACCATGCATGGCACGTGCAAAAACAGCCTGTAGACATTGGAGTTCCGTAAAAATACATACTTTTTTTTGTATATTATCATTTTTAATTCACAAAAATGACTGCAGACACTATCTTCCCGAATAGTACAGCGTCTGATTTTCCACAGTTCTAACAAAGCCAATATTTTTATTGTAACGCTCCTAGTGGGAATGGAAATGTGTTACTAACACTATCTGTCTCATTTCTAATATTTCTAAATTGATGATCTAACAGAATTAATGCATTTGGAATTCCCCATTTTCTTCTTATTTTGAAGGAGGAAATAAAATATTACTGGGGATAAATCCTGTATGCCCGAACTGAATCTGACAGCTCAGGAAAAGTAAGGTCCTCACTGTGCTGCAGTCACTGAAATATCCACTGCAGAGAGCCGTTCTGGGAGCTGGGGCTTACTTAGGATCAACTACATCTCAACAAATGTCAATTCAACAAGGTCTAAAGCAAATCCATGATCCACTTTAAACTTTACAATGTAGTCTCTTAATTTTATAATTTATAGTCTTTGAAAATCTCTCACATAACATGTCATCCCCACAAGCCCCAAAATGCCAGACGGTGGGGATAAGCCACCCCACCAGCTAGAACTGCACAGTAATCGTCTCCACAGGAGGAAGCAAATAATACCACAAGAAGAAGTTGCCTTTGGAGAATGACTAAAGAGTTAAACTTGGGCTATTTTTCCTCAGAAATAAAGGGATAAAGCTAAGCATTCCTTTCCTACAGAAATGCTACAAATCAGTAAGCAATTATATGATATGTAATTGTATGTATCTTTTCTGTTTTTGTAAATGATGTATCTTTTTTGTTTTGTTTTGGGTTTTTTGGGTATTTTTTGGTAGTTTTGAGTGCTCAAACACAGGTCTCTGTGCATTTACAAGAGAAATGTTTTTGATAGACTTATTTCAACTAATAAAATTACTTAAAAGAATTTGAAAAGCATTATTTTGAAACCTTAATGAGCTGGTTAGTATGTGGCATCATCACAAAAGAAAAAAATCACATCACAAAAGACAAAAAATAGATATTGTGCCCCTTCAAATGAAAGACAATCTCATCATCTAAAACCCTGAAAATGATTGTTATAGATGGGCTATGTTAAAACCACATAACAGCTCCTCAAAGTATTTACCTCCTGATTCCTAGATCTTGGCTTTGTGTTCCCCTCATATGGCAAAAGTGACTTTCAGAGGTGATTACATCAATGGGGTTCTGAAAGGGAGATGGAGCATTACTGGGAATGTGCTGGAAAGATAAAATTTCAGAAATGGAGTGAATGAAACCAGTGTTACAGAAAATTACAACCATAGGGGCAGATTTACTCATTCAGACCCTCCTGAGATAATTAAGGTCTAGTGCCTTGAATTATCTAAAATACATAATTAAAGCATCACTCCTATGAATCTAAAAATGCCATTAATTTTTCACCATCCTTCAGAAATTTAAGACAATACTCAACCAAGTCATTTATGCCATTATATAAATCAGAGGCAAACTTCCAGTTAAGAAAGGCTGAAGAGTCTTATCATAGAAATAACTGGCAAATGGAGAGGACAAAAATCATTTTAAAAGTTGAACAAAGTGAGCAACTACAGTGTTGATATGATTATCTGTGCCTATGAAAATCATCAAGAAGCAAGACAATATTATTAGAGCTGAAATTACTGAATAAAACAGAGGAAAAGCCCAGGAGTGGTTAGGCGGCAGTAACACTGAGAGCTCAAGAGTGATGTGATCTCTTGACGGTGATACAAGATGTATTTAGGAAGCAGGAGAAGAGGGGCAAGTGCAGCAGTGAAGAGAGAGAAGATCTGCTCCCTCCCACAGGCCCAGAGGTCTGAAAAACAATCACCACTAAAGAGGATACAGAGAAGCAGAATTTTCAGGCAGCCCTTTACCCAGAAAGTGAATACAACATTTAAAAAATATATAAAATATCTAAATTCGGGTTAGTATAGTCATTTACCAGACTGGGTGGTTTATAAACAACAGAAGCCTCTTTGTGACAGTTCTGGAAGCTGGAAGTCCAAGAGCATGATGCCAGCATAGGTGAGTTCTGCAAGCATCCCTTTGCAACAGCAGCCCCCTAATTCATTGTTTTATCTTCCCAGGGGAGAAAGAGAAAACTCTACTCTTATAGTCCCTTTTATAGGGGTGCTAATCTCACCATTAAGGCCCCATCCTCTAGGGCTAATCACCAACCAACCGTTTCAACTGCATTTCAGCATACGAATCGCAAGAACATAAAACATTTCATGGAAGATATAAAGTATTTTTATAGTTATGGACTGGATTTCTAGGAAGCCCAGTGGCAGGCATGAAGACTTGTGGAGAGGTGTGAGAAGGAACAGAATAAAAGATACATAAGCCTAATGGAGATTACAGTGCAGGGGATGAAGAACCAGGGTATCTGGGGCTGTTGTATTGTGGCTGACATAGACAGAAATAAAGGGGGCACGGTGAGATTCCAGTGGATTCCAGGCAGACAGTGCCAGGCTATTAGGGAGGGGAATAGTGGTCCTTCAAGGACTCACCATTCATCCGGATAGTGATTTGTTTTCTCAGATCCAGAGCATATTACTATCTTATATATTTTATCTTTAAACTGTGAGGGATCATATATCCCTTCAAGAATCTGATTAAAACATTAGATCGCCTCCTCAGACAAAAAACTGAAATAAACTTAAAACCATGAATATAGCTCTAAGATTGGGTTATGATAAGTAAATACATCCACATGTATTTACATGCCTGTCTTCCTCACTCCTAGATTTGATCCATGGATTTAAGATAAGAAGATATGATTCAGACTTTGCTTTTTACTCTAACAATATGATTTAATACTATGTGCTAAATTTGAAGTCAAATAATTTGCTATCCTTCCAGGGAAACTTAGTTGCATTTGAGGACAGGTATGCTCAAGCCAAAACTTAGCAAAGGTGCCTTGTTGGAACTGGAAGAGAACTAGGCTAACAGATGGGAAAATCCCTCCCAGTCCACCACGGAGACATTAACAACATTATCCACACCACAGGGCAGCATCGATACTTAAGAAAAACCTACTTGGGGTGATTTATGGAAACCATATAAAGCAGCAGAAACAAATTTATGTCCCTTTGTGAGACCCAGGATCAGCCTTAATATGGGCCCTCTGGGCTTGCCTCTGCCTCTTCATTATGATCTTGGCTAAGCCATTTGATCTCTGCAGTTTAGTTTAAAGGCTTGTAAAAATGATCTCATGATATCGGTAATAAAGAATTCACAAAAAGTGATCATCTTGGAGACACTGGTGTTAACTCCAATGAGCATGTCTCACATGGATCTTGCTTCTTTCCTAAAGTCTTCTACTCAACACAAGACCAAGGAGTGGAAAGAAAAGGTGTCTTGTGGCAAAGCAATCGCAGAAGAATCCCTGGAGTCCCAGACCGCATTCAAATATGAGACAAGAGGAATGAGTTTCGCATCCCCTGGGGCGTGTACTTCAGATTTCACAGATGCCCTCTTCTCAGCTACACCAAAGCCAAGAAACAAGCTCTCATATTTTAAAGGCCGATGTTGATGTAGAAATCTGTAAAATGTAACATTCTGTATAAATAATAAATGGGTAGTCTCTGGGAAGGGAGGAAGCAAGGGTAACTCAGAAAATGCTGCCTTTTATTTCATTGAAATTAATCTAGAATTCTCTATCTTAGCAACTATTTATACATTTTTAAAACTAAGAAAAATAGCCAAAATCTTTTTCCTACTGTGCAATCTGCATTTCATGTGGGCCTTCCATTTGTGTGTGGGTTATTAGCCTAACAGCTATAACATGCACTCATTACTTTTAATATGAAGTCATATTTTAATACTATATGCACAAACAGCTAAAGAATTTAAATGTCACTGAGTATCTGATGTAACTTTTAAATGACATGATTGATGATTGTTTTCCCATTTGGAAAAATACAATTTGCATTTCTTCTTAGGTGTCAAGGTTGGAGAGGTCTTTTATTTGTGTGGATGATAAACTTTGTATGCAAAGGTTACAAGGGAAGAAGCAAATTGGTGGAATGACATTTTAATCTAATTTAACACAAATATAATTGCAGGTATAAAAGTCTGTAGAAGAGATAAATTAAAATTATGCTCCTCTCATTTTGGATTGTATGTCTATGGTCTTAAAAAAAAGAGGAAAAGAAAAAAGGAGAAAATCCATTGACTGAAAAGAAGGTAATAATTGTGCACAGAACTCTCCTAGCCCTCTATTGTGGGACTTTGTTCTAGAGAATGCTATGCAGCTCTGTGGCACAGAAACAGAGGTCAAAAGGCTAATAAGTGAGGAGCAGACCCTCAAATAATATCTACCTTTATTTTAACTAATTTACCTAGACAGAGCCTTCCTAATTCTTGCATTCTGGCTGTGTTACTTCATATCCACAAGGAACCAAAACCCTTCACCTTCCTCCTTCTAACTATTCTCGTTTATTTTGACTTAGCTGTTTCCAAAAGCATCATACTTTACATAGATTGAGTTTGTTGGCCTCTGTCATCAGTTTGTCCTGCAGACCAACATAGGACATTTGTCACAGAGAGCATGAGCGGGTTGCTAGTGAATGGCTACCTCTTCTGCTGGCATCTGTGCCTCTCCGTAGGAGTGCAGGATTTCAACTTCAAGGTCAGAGTTACTGGATTTCTTCCCATCAAATATTCTTAGAAATGAAAAATTTGCTATTGAACAAAGAGCAAAATAGTCACTTATACATAACATACTATTTTAAGCTAGGTACACCATCTTCATTTTAAAGAATTTAAAGTTCTTTAAAAAGGTAATAATGAGCTGGCAAATATCAGAGTTCAGACTCTAACCATAGTATATTGGACGTGAATAATTATGCAAGACAGTTTACCTACCTGACACTTACTACCCAATCTTTTTGTCAATCATATATAATGCACCAGTATACAAGTCCTCTACATTACGTACATACCATATAGTGCTTGTACATCATATACACTTTTATATTGTATGTTCATATGTGAAGCACAGTCATGTGTACAACAAAGATGCACCTTAAAACTCAACAACAGATTAGGTGAACTGCAATTATTCAACATTAGAGAACTAAATTTCAAATTATTCAACATTAGAGAACTAAATTTCAAATGAAGGTTGTGAATTTTCACCTTAAAGTTATATACTCCTGGGCACTGTTTTATGTCGAACAGGCACATGGTTTGTGACTGAAGAGGGCAGAAAGGATTACAGAGCAGGGACTGGGACAAGGAACTACTGGGAACAAGGAACTGAGGCCATGGCAATGGAAACCCTGTGGCGTGGCCCTCCTGAGGAAAACCCCTCGTCCCTGGGCACTGACACTCCAATGCCCACAGGAGAGCAGCTGTTATGGCCCACCAACAAAGTGTGATTAATATTCTGGGGGACATCTTCACATATCCTTAGGCTGAATCAACTCTAGTCAGCCCACAGATTCACCTGAAGAATGAATCACTTTCCTATTAAATCCAGAATCTCTCAAGGAACTATTTGACTTCCCTGCAGTGATTTCCAGACAATCCAGACCTCTGTGGATGGTTCACCTTGTCCGCAAATCCAGAACTTGCCTCCTGTATTACAGGCTGGTGGGCCAGTGTGCAGCACGTGCAAGCAGATTGTCTGGACTGAAATCCCAGTTCTACCATTTTGTGTCTATGTGAATGCAAGGACATTGCAGACAGTGTCTTGGTTTTCTCATTTGGAAAATAATGTGTAAACTAATAATAAACTCTTCAAGTTGCCACAAAAATTCAATAGCAGGTCTGAAGCTAAAGTGACTGTGCATAAACTCTCAAAATACTTTAGTGATTGGTATGCGTGAACTTTAGAGACTATTAACTGCCAAGAGTTACAATATCTCAGATTTTGTCTAGTATCATAAAGAAACTCATATTTCCTCAGTAAATTCCAGATGCTATTTTTAAAAATACACCAGAATCTTGGAAAAATCCTAATGTCATTGCCAAGTAAAATATTAATTAGCTCTCTCTTTAAAATATTTATGATTTTTAAAAATTCTAATAATTTACATAATAAGACTAATTCTGTACTTGTTCTGGGAACAAGTTACTATTTGCCACTAGATAAGTCTCACATACAAAGTTTCAGTGCATACATTAGCTTTAAAAAGTTATCCACTTAAAAGTAAAAATATATTTTTAAAAGAGAAAAGAATTATCTTTGCCCCTATATTACTTAATATAACACTGAAATTTCAATTGTAATACTTTCAAGCTCTTACAATATAGGAGAGCAGTATTCAAAGAGATTGTAATTTAGTTGGGTAGAAAAGTCATGCGTAAGTGAAAATTAAATAATAACACATGGCAACATTTCAACAGATATTACATTTCAAGGAATACTTAGTGAGCATCTATTGTAAGGCACAATATCTATGAACTGTGCAGCCATGATATTTAGAAACAGAATAACAGAATCTGTGCTCTTGGTCTGGTGATAGGGACAAACATGAATATGAAAACTTCTAATTTCGTGAGTGGCTCCAGAAAGGGCTAAACGGAAACTCATTGCAAACAGCAATGGAGAGAATAGGAATAGTAAAAAGCTTATGTCAAGGGACAAGAAAGGTGTGTGGAAAAGAGAGCAGTGGGCAGACCGTGGATGTGAAGTGGACACAGAAACAGGCGTAGAGAGGAAAGTCCAAACTTCCCTTTGGAGGACAGGAAGGAAATAATGGAAAAGACTGATTGGACAATAGCATAGATGGCTTTTTGTAGCATCCTGAGGAAGCTGGCAAATTCAAACTGAAGTGTAGGGTTCTCCTGGGAATAACCTAGGAATGAAGGATGTGGTTATTAGGGTCACCTGACTATCCAGGGAGACTGCCAGTACAGCGACTCCTTAGGACTGGATTTACCAAATCCAGAAAAGCAAGGAGAACCTGAGCCAGGAAAAGCAGAAAGCTATGAACTGTCAAATGATTGTGCTATGTTCATTTTCTAAGCCCAGATATTTATTCTTTTATTGTTTTTTATACTCATACACTGGGAGAGTTTTTGGTTGGCAGATATTAACGACAAACTAAAGAGTAGAATTTTTATATCATTTTCTTCCACTAAATAATTTTATGCTTACATTTTCCCCTGAATTTCTATGAGAAATGAGGTGAAACTTTATCAAAAATGAGAATGAATATAAATAAATTTTACATTATACACTGTTTGAATTTTTACCCTGAATCACTCTATGAAATATGTAGAGTCAACCCTAAGTACTCATGGGGGATGGGTTCCAGGAATCCCAACAGATGTCAATCTGCAAGTGTCATTCATATAAGATGGCATACTATCTGAATTTCACATCCTGCTATCTGCTTTAACCCATCTCTAGGTTACTTATAATATTTAATACAGTGTAAATTCTAACCAAATAGTTATTTTGCTGTATTATTTAGGGAATACAGTAATGGCAAGAAAAACCTCATACATGCTCAGTGCAGAAGCAATGTTTTTTAGAATATTTCCATCCACAGTTGGTTAAGCCTACAGATTAAGAACTCATGGATACAGAGGACCAATTCATTACACTTTCCTCATCTTTGCTATATTTTACTTTTCTCGGTGCTTAAATTTTGGATCCAATGTCTTTGGATTCCCTTCCTATCGATTGGTCATTGTCTTCTTCCTATTAGAATTCACAAAAGTCTTTCAGCACCTTTATTCTCTCCTCCCCTTCCTCATCCTCTTATAATCCCTGACCCCTGCCACGGGCTTTTATTCACAGGAAAATCCTCTTCCAGCAGCAAGTTCCGAGTTTCACACACAACGCTGGCTTGTGATGCCTGCATACACTAACAGACAGACCCTTTCTTCTCCATAGAATCTGTCAAAAATATATCTTTGGAGTGTAATTAGAACTTGTTCTACAAGCTGAGGCTGTGCATTTCTAGGTTTGTGGTAGTTTAATAATGACCCTATTCTTACCCCAAAAGCCTAGCTCTCATCCTCCATCACCTGACTAATTGCTCAGTTACACCAGCTCCCATCTTAGGTGGCTCATCTCTGGGCTTCTAAAGAGTCATAAAGAAGAGCTGAGGATTTCTTCCTCTACACCACAAGAGGAAGGAGATAGTATGTATTTCACCTAAAAGATTTGTAAAAATTAAAAAAAAAGTACTTGGCCTCTCAAATTTTATTCAACAGTTTTTAAAACAAAGATTTAAAAATATTAATAATTATCCTCAGTGGAGATGACACTCGTCCAATACTTGCACATTTATCCCTTTTTCCTCCTACCTCTCATATTTCTTTATTACAATAGCCATCAGCAGCTGATTAGTAAAACTTTATCACCTTAATCACTATGTTTTTTGACAGCTGATTTTTATGTTGTCTCCTTATGGGGAAATTTGATCATATACACATAAGGCACAAGCTGCATAGAGGCACTTTAGCAATGAGATCTTCTGGAATTTAAGAAAAATGCTCCCCCAACCTTCAGATCCTTCTCTAAGTTAACAAAAAGAAATTTAATTAGGAAAAGTGAAGAGACTGTCTAAATTTTACTTCACCACTCTCATGTCAGGTGTCTCTCTGTAATACATCATCCTCAAAATCCTAGAATTTCTAGGTAAAGCGAGGGGGAAAGTATGTGCTTAGAAAACATTCTGAAGATCAATCAATATTTTTCTCATCAATTTCAAACACAAACCCATATTCCTATTCTCAAAATCTGATCACAATGATGTCTTGTAAAACTTTTGTGATTTCAGATATTGTTCCTGTTCTTACTTTCTTACTATCCATTTTGTCACCTAGGATATTTTTTCTTTCTTTTTTTTTTTTTATTAAATCTGACCAGAAGAAAGTTTTGTTCCTCAATGACAAGTAATACGTGAAGTCTGGATCTTTCCCAGTTTTCAGGGACATTTAGAGAAGACCATACTTTCCCCAAAGGGCATATTTGATCTCCTGAGTAAAACTCAATCTTTCTTCTAAGGTTTTAAAAAATTTAATTTACTCTGAAAGACCAGGAGAAACACTCGATCCTGCATGGATCATGTCATTTTGTGAAAATGAGTTCTATACCACGAGGACACCATTTGGACTTTCATTCAGTATTGCCTAAGAGATTTAACTTGGTAGATACCTTGTAACTTCCTAAGAGGAGGAACTGATAGTTCTATGTTCCATAGAACAAAGAATGCTTCTCCTTATGTACATAGTGAACAGCTGAGGAAGAGACAGCTAGCTGTCCTCATGCTGCCTCTTCTCCCCTCTCCTTCAGTCATGGAATCCTCAAGTGTTAGCCGGGCACGTGATTTCCTGTGTGAGACCGTTGCAGCCTTCCTTTATTCTAGTTATACTATATGACTAAGTTTTATTTAATTGGATGTAAATGGTACAGTAGACTGATAACAGCTTCCAAAGATGTTATTATTCTTATCTCCAAAACAGTAAATACTATCCCCTATTTTTAAAAAATAATCTTTGCAAATACAATTAAGGATCATCTCATCACAAGTGTCCTTCTAGACCCGGAGAGCAATTGGACACATACACAGAAGGTCCCGGGAATAAGGACATAGACATCGGAACGAGAGGGCAAGCCAAACATGCCAAGCAGCCACAATAAACTGAGAGAGACAAGAAACAGAGTATCTGAGAGCCTCCTGTCCTGATAGAGCAGAGACCTTCCCTTTAATTTTAGACTTCTGACATCCAGAACTTGAAACACATAAATTTCTTTTATTTTACACCGCTGAGTTTTGTAGTAACTAATACAGATTGTGTTACTAGGAGGGGAGAGGGTGTTCTAATAAACACCTGAAAGTGTGGAAGGATATTTGGACTAAACTAATGGGTACAGACTGGAAAATTCTGGAAAAGAATGGGAAGACCTGAAGGGGATCGGAGAGACATTGTTAAAAATGCAGGAACTAAAGATGTTTCAGTTGAGGCATGGAAAAAATGAACATGGTGGAGAAAGATTCTGCTGTCTTGGAGAGCACAGGCCTCACCATGGTAAGAACGCTGGTACTAATACGAACAGGGAAGTTGCCTCAGTGAAAGCCGAGATGTAAGCAAGGGGCATATGATAGGAGAGTGGAAGACTGAGAAGCCATGATGACATAGGGCAAAAACACTCGACTGAATTGTATTTAGAGTTGGGTGGAAACTGGTAAGTAATGAATTTTGATATTTTATGAAGATTTTGCAGCAAATTCTTAAAGGTACAGCCTGTTTTCTTCTTGCTGCTTATGGTAAAGTATAAAAGGAAAGAGAAAAAATAATGAAGGAACTGTTCTTAGCCAAAACAGAACTAGCAGCTGCTGATTTGGGAAATTCTGGACCTACTCAACTATAAACAATGCTATCAGCAAGTGTTCGTCTTAGGAAAAGATTCTCCTTCAAGAAAGCTCAAGGAGAACTGGTGAATGTTACTGAATTTGGAAAAGGCACCTTTGCAGGTGTAATTGAATATGGGATTCTGAAGTGCAGAGAGTATCCGGCACTATCTAAATGGGATTTTATTCAATTACGGGTGTCCTTCTAAGAGAGAGACAAAGGAATATTTAACAGAGGGAGGAGAAAGCAGCAAAACCATATTTTAATAGTGCTGAGTGTGTGACTCACAGGTTCCCGTATCATCTCATCAGAAATGAGAAATGGAGATGTGATTATTTGGGAAGATCTGAGAGTGACCCTCTGGTCTAATAGAGTTAGTTAGGTATTTATTGGAGCTATTTAGATTTTTAATATTTTTCTCCTTTACATGTTTCTCTGGTATTAAATTTTTCTATAATTAATACAGTAGTCTCATAGCTTTTTCATTCAAGTCAAGCTGCTGTAACAAAATTCCACAGATTGAGTATTCTGACAAGAGAAATGCATTTTTTGCCACAGTTTTGATCAAGATTTGACAGTGTTTGATTTTTTGCTAACTTGGGGATAGACAGCTCTTTGTCCCCTCACATGGCCTAAGGGGAACGGATAGAAAAAGAGATGGAGGAAAGGGAGGAGAAAGAAAGAGAGAGAAGGACAAAAGGAGGGAGGAAGGTAGAGAGAAAGAAATAAAAACATTTCCTCTGTTCTCTCCTTTCAGGGATACTAATTGTATGGGACCTGGGAGCCCCCCTTATGACCTCATTTCACCTTAATTACTTCTTTAGCTACCCTACATCAAAATATAGGCACGCAGGGGGTTGGTGCTTTAAAATACAAATTTTGAGTAAAGAAGAATAAAAGCATTCAGCAGTAAAAGTCAGAGTTATAATCACCGCAATGAAGTCAGTTTTATTACTATTTATATCATGTATATGAATAGGTATTTGTATATGAATATGTATATGTGTATGTATATATACCTTGGATTTATCTCAGCAGCTTAGGCAGGACTTTGGATCCTTCAACCTTTGGTATAGTTCTAGACTCATGTACATCAAATAGTCAGGTCAGTGTTTACCTACTCAGTACCTGGAATCTGTAGTTTCCGCAACGTTACTTCACTACATGATAAACCAACTGTATCTCTACCTCTACTAAAGTTACTGTCCTTCAAGTCTTTATTCAAATTCTTCAAGAGCATCTGAATGGTTTACCCAGTCAGTCCAGTCAGTAATGGACATACCCAAGTTTCATCACCTATAAGGCTTAGTAAGTGAAACGTTTGGTCTCTGTGTCTAATCTTGGTCCAGTAACGCTGGGCCAGGAAAGAAAGACTATACAGTGATTTTGTGTGTGAAACTGTACAGAAGAAAGAAGTCTTGGATATAGCGGGTATGTCCCCAGGCAAGATAGGATAATTACACTCATGCTACTTGTCTGGCGAATATGCCATCCTTCAAGGCCTGACATAAAATGTTATTCTGCAAGTGTTTACGATGTTGCGGGAATTTTCCAAGTTGCTGGGACACAATGATAGATAAGTCAATGTCTTTTCTCTATACAAGTTCTCACTGTGAAGAAGGGACATGTACACATTAAAATTATAGTTCTTTCATTCATCATGTGTGCAAAAATGATTCATCATGAAATACGAGTATTCAGTTCTTGATAAGCCATCCTGGGGTTCAGTAGGTCAGAACAATGAAGGGAAACAGTTCACCCATAACAGAGGAAGGAACAAAATGCATAACTGACCTTTAAGAATGAATAGGCTCTACCAGGTACAGAAGAACAATTCAGGAGAAGGCAACAGCTGGGACACAGCCTCCCAGCAAAGCTTGTGGCTATTGGGAAATAAAGGAAATAGCAAGGAAACCCTTGTGTAACTATGTGCAGGGAAACAAGGGTTCAGAAACAACTTTTTAAAAAGGACTGCAATGTAGTTTACATTTCAGTGCAGTTAGATTTTTGTCTTTTCTCTGCAACCTTTTCCACAGGAAATAATCTCTTTTTTCTCTGAGTTCCCTTCACAGATCATATGTTGTTTGCTTTATTGTTGGTATGAAATCATTTGCTTGCGGGGCTGGGGGTATAGCTCAGTGGCATAAGCGCTTGCTTGGCAAGCGCAAGGTCCTGAGTTCGATACCCGGTACCGGGAAAAAAAAAAAAAAGACCATTTGCTTGCCACACTGATTCTGAAGAATATAATATAAGCACATGAAGACAAATCTACTGATTGTTTTCTATATCCTTTCAGTAGTTAGTACAGCACTGTAAAGACAGTGGTGTAACCATCATCCTTCTAGTTATCTTCCCCAAAGAGTTAAAGTCATACTATCACAGGGATACATGCATGCCCATTTTTATAGCTTATCGACTGATGTATAAAGAAAATATGTATTTATACACAGTGGAGTACTACTTTGCAATAAAGAAGGAGAAACTTGAGGTAGTCATAGGCAAGTGGATGCTACTTGAGAACACAATGTATGTCAGATGCACAAGCTTAAATATCACAAGGCTTATTACTAGTTCCTTGTAGTTCGTTGAAGAGAAAGTTTTGTGCTTTTGTGTTTGCTTCTTCTTTGTTAAGAGTTTTCTTCTTGTCTAAGACCTGTACTCTGAGTAACATTTTGCCTTTTCTTTTAAGGTTATGATATACAGTATATTAACTGTTGTTATTCTCTACATTTTGTTATGAAATTTTGTTTTATTTCTCAGAATTAAAGGGCATGTTCTTTTATACTCTCTATTAATATCTGTTTGTATTATCTTAAAATAAATAATAAAAATATGTCAAATGAGTGAAGTTCCTTCCTCCTGCATTGCTGAAATAATAGTCTTGATAATTCCCCTCTAATACATGTGACCTCCACTGTTTCTTCTAAAGAAAATTAAAAAAACTTTGATCCGACTGGTTCGAGATGATGCTATATTCAAAGGCCTAAAAAGAATGAGCCATTTCCCAAAGATGTCGACCCAGGGTGTTATAGTTATCAAACACACTGTCTTCTTGTTGCATCCTAAAACAGACCTGAACTTTGCAGCAGTTATAAAAAAAATTCACGTCAGTGAGAGAACAGATTCTTTTGTTGTGCTTTGGAAAGTTTCCTGAGAAGAATAAGGTTAAATATAACCATAATGAAATCTAAGTGTGTGCTCATGACACATATGTAGAAACAGCACTAAGTCAACTATAGAATAAAATCACTGCTGACTCTTAGGTCACATGGACGAGGTCAGCAGGTGACAATGAAGGTAATAACTGACCTTAGCAGAAAATGCTGGACTTTTCAGCCCTGACCGTGGTATATGCTGTAGGTATATAGTGGGTGGAAAGTGCACACTGAAACTCTTTGGCAGCTCTTGGTACTTTCAGTTTGCCCAGGCCATTTTTGGTCATTCAGGTTTTATTTGTCATGAAACAGAAATGAACTATAACCAAAATCAGAACAGGGATTGTCCACTCACGAGATAGTTCCTGAGGACCAAAGAACTTTCAGTGAAGGTCCCAGACTCAATTATACCAGTTTGTGAGGATCACAGATATTATTAGTTCAACATTGTTTTTTGTAATTTATCCTCACAATTAAATTTCAAAATGCTTATTCTTGTCCATCTTACAATTGAGAAGTTTCAGTTCTTAGAGAAATTAAGCCACCTGTCCCAAGTTACACTTTAATAAGTAACAGATGTATCTTCAAGTTTTATTCTATACAGTTCATGCATTTTAATGACGCCCCATTGGAGGACTCATTGCTGAACCGTTAAAATCATGTTATTGAGCATGCGGCCAGGCATTCTCACGGCAGTAAGACAGTATCAACACTTAGGAGCATTACTTTAAGCAAAATATGACGTTTTTCTAATGACAAATTTTTATCCACTTCTTTCTTTCCCTTTTTAAAATTTATTTTCCTCTTCCTCTTTCCCTTCCTTTATTTGTATTTTATTCTTTCCTTCTTTTTTTGCAACACTTTTTCTAGTGTCAAAACAATGACAATTACCAATAAAACACGCAGAGAAAACTCCTGTTTCTTGACTCTCACTGTATGTTTAGATTGTGCCAGAACTATCAAGGTTGGGGCACTGCTCTCCCAAGGAGACATGTAGTGGGCACAGCATCCCTCGACAAAAGGCTTACTTTCTTGGAATATCAGATCAGCCACCATAAGCTAGTTTTTCTTCATAAAAATCAGTAACCAGAGCGCCAAAAACTTCCTTCTTTCTCCAAATGATTTCTTTAGCCTTTCCCTGATTCCTTGCTATCTCTCCCCACAGGATCTTCTCCTCCTCTGTATATCTATAACTGTTGGAGCTCACAGAATTTGCTCCTTCACACTCTTCTTTAAATGGAACACAGTATCAATTTACTCCCAAGGCTTGTGTGATCCTCACATAGTAAATATTTCCATTTTTAACACATAGAGTAGCATTTTTTAGACACATAAGTGTATCCTATTCCATTGTTGCTCTAAGCTATCTCAAAGATTCAACTGTTAAATTCATTCAACTCTAAATGTTTAACTTGGCTCCCAAATCAGCTTCAGCTACATTCTGTGGTGGCAGGAAACGGCAACTTCTACTTAACTACTCTCAGTAATGGTCCTCAAAATCCAAATACTTAGAGAAAAAATCAGAGGCTAGTTTTCTTCTCTTTTTTATTTTTAAAGAGAATTTAAAAGCAATAAAAATGATATAGAATTTCAAAGTAAGGTGATAGGAAATTAACAATGATTATTATATGATATATTGTTATCTTCAAAGTACTTACTTAGATTACCAGATACAGGTATGCAAGATGGATCAAACAATATAAGCACTAACTGTTCCTTTCAATGAACTGATAGAAATTAGTAGTAGAGTTATCTTAGCTATCTTAATATATATATATATATATATATATATATATATATATTCCCTCTTTCTCCATCCGAGTTCTTTCCTTTTGAGCAGTTTCTTTCTTTCACAATATCTATTGTACCTTTTAGATCTTATTTACTTGTTCAGTTCCTTACGCTAGGGAGACAATATGATGTTTATACATGCAGATTTGATTTATTTCATTTATGAGCATGGTCTCTGTTTGCTTCCATTTGCCAATAAAAGCCTCAAGTTTATCTTTCTTTATAGCTGAGTAATACTGCATTGTATAAAAATACCACATCTCTTTTATTCATTCTTTTCTTGATGGGCATTTGGTTTGTTTCCAAGATTTAGCTACAAGAAATTGTGCTGCTATAAACGTGGGTGCACATATATCCCTGTGGTATGATGTTTTCAGTTCTTCTGGAAAAATACTCAAAAGGGGAAGAGCTGGGTCAAATGCATGGAAAGTACTTCAAAGAATCAATAACTGGGATCTCATATTATTAAAGAGTTTTTCACATCAAGAGGAATCACCAACAGAGTGGAAAGAAAACCCACACACTGGGAAACAATTTTAGTCAACTGTCTCTCAGACAAAGGTCTTCTACCTAGAACAAAGATTAAAAAAAAACAGACCCCCGAAATTCAAAGACCCAATCTAGAAATGGGCATCTGACATGAATACATGTTTCTCAGATGAAGAAATACACATGGCAAATAAATATATCAAAAAATGTTTATCATCCTTGGTCATTCGAGAAATACAAATTAAATCAGCACTGACATTCCATCTTACCTCAGAAAGAATGCCTATCATCAAAAATCTACTAACATTTGTTACTAACAAATGCTGGAAGGGCTGTGGGCGGAGAAGAAACCCTTTTCAACTGTTGGTGGGAGTGTAGACTGTTGAAACCACTGTGGACATCAGTGTGGAGATTCCTCAAAGAACAACTCAGGAGTTATTTTTATCACTCAAAATATTTGGAGATAAGCACTGTTGGTGCCCAGTCAGCGACTTGTAAGTATCAGAAGCAGCATCCCTCATTCTTGTTGTTTTGCTGTTGCAGGATGATTTCCTACCCTGGCTATCTTACTCTGGAATGAAATAACTCAGGAAAACAAGCACTTCCCCTAGTTCTTCAGTGGCCCTTTGCTAATGTTCTCCTAGCTGGAACCTACTGCAGAACCCGACCACACACTCGCACACAGCTACGTGGGAGGCCCCCAAACAGCAGCACAGAAGGAGTTACGGCAGTCCGCTCCAGAAGACAGATGGATGCTTTAGGGCAGAGTCGAGTACGTACTGCGAAAAAGGGTCTGCTTGATTTTCCTCTGGAAAGATGTGTCTTATATATACTCCCACTATGCAGGATATTCACCATTTACCCTCCAGATCTGTATGTTTCCCTTCTCATCCTGGCAGACTGACCACTGCTGCGTAAAAGCCTGTGTTCGGGAAGGCGGGGGAGTTGCGGTTATACACACAGTATTCCTGAGGGCAACAAGAGAAGACATATGAGTATTTTTCTCTAGTTCTCCAAAACTAGACCTTGGCTAGGAACCATTGCTCTCCTCTGGCAGTTTCCACCACACAGGACGGACCTGTGGGTGTTGGCGACTGCTTTCTCCCTGGCTTCGCTACCCCAGGGGTAGTGACGACACACCTCGCTCTCCTTTCTGACTCTGCATCAGCTCAGCACCCTCTGTTGTGCCTTTTTCAGTGCTCCCACTTTTCCTCACACCCTGAGCGGTCATCCATCTTGGGTATGCTATCTACCTCCCGCTCAGTAGGACAATCAATGCTGTGAAATATTATTATGTATATTTTAATGATAATTTCACATTTCATGTAGAGTGGCCTGAGAAGTCTGGCTGGCTGTGAGGATGTGAAAGAGAGTAGCCTTTCATCCCCAGTGCAACAAGTGCTGTGTGTAAGGAAGGGTTAGAGCAACAGGAAATAACTTCGAAGTCCCTCTTCTTCCACCAAGCTTTACGTTCACTGAGTTGACAGATCCTCTTCATAATTCTTCTTCAGTTTAAAACATTAAATATTAATTTTCCTCACTCAACCCAACACTTGAGATAAATTGATAACAATAACAAGTAAGGTTGGGACTCTGGTCTCACCAAGAAAAACTGTCGGGCAAGGAATTCCTGCACAGTAGCCTATACATTCTTCCAATACCAGATTGGGCACCCTGAAGACCACCGTCTTGCTTCACTCTTCCATAGCACCAGTATTTGTCTGCCATTCTTTTTCTCCAAACGCTCCTTTTTCTTGACCTTTACCTGATGCTTCATTATCTCTACCCCTGAGTGTTGCCTTCTTCTGTGTATCAACACATGTTGGAGTTTCTAGATTTGCACTTGACATGTATTAAATAAAAGGTAAGTTTAGCCTTACTCCCTAAATCCCGCCTGGACAGGAGAGGAGAGAAGCCACAAGATGCAGCTGGAGATTGGTGGGCAGGTGTCACTCGTGAAAGTTGCTGCTCCCTTCTGGGACGCAAATGAAGTTCTTAGATACGTATGCAAAGAGAAAAGCGCTCTCCGTCATCTCCCCCACAGTGATAAAATATTCCTTTGGAAGCACATACTTTTCAAAATTTTCTGAAGTCTTTATGCTGCTCCCTTTTCCTCTCTACCCTGCTTTTGCAAGTAGGCCTATCTCTTAAAAGTTCTTTCCTTTTCATACATTTTAGTAATCTCATTGAGGGAAAAAGAAGGGTTGATTCATTTGTTTCAGATCCAGATGTCCTAGAAACAAGGAGGAAGGTAAATATCAATCTGTCTGCATAGTCCTGAATTTTGTCCACAGAGACTACCACTGCCATGTGTTAATTGGATCTAGATTTTGATGTTCTTTTCCCTCACACCTCCTGTACTCTATTTTATCACATACATTTAATAGGAAAAGGTAGCAAGCTCATATCTGAACTTTTCTTGCTTCATCTGTGGTTGCCATGTACCAACCCCTTTCCATTCCTGACATGCCCTCTTCCTGGCCAAAGTTTTGGGCTTTAATGTAAAATTCTGTGTCTCTGTATTTATCCTAGAGGTAGTAACATATAGGTTTTTATTTGGGGAGGGTAAAATAATTCCTTAGAAATAATATAAAATCTGTAATGAGAATTTTTAAAACATAATTAATATAAAAAAATTTTATAGATTTCTTGCCAAAGAATAAATAAATTATATATCCTTAAGGCATTTCTGAGTGTGCTAATGAAAATTTCAGGGTACAGTCACAGTAATGAAATACATGAAATACTGCTACACTCGTGCAGCAACTTAGATATAATTTCAATGACTCATACACACAAAAGTAGAAAGTGTACTGTAATGGTATGATAAAGCACAGTGTTTACAGGGAAATGTTTTTTTTTTTTATTAAGGAAATGGGAGAACTACTTATGAATGAAGCAGAATTTTCTTATGGCTGGATCCAATGAGCAGACAGGATGTAGCTTACACTTTTTGAAATTTATTTGTCATCATACAGAGCAAATCAGAAGTTATAAAACTCAGGTACTGGAAGAAATGGTCAAGCATACCTAACAGTTTCATTTTACCATAAGGGAGGAGAAGAAGAGAAAAATTGATTGTCTGGCTTGAGTAATAAGAGTTTTGAATGCCGAGACCAAAAATTAGCATAGTTTTGTTCAGAGTCTGGTCTAAGGATTATTTGTATGAGGTACACTTGGTGTACTTGTTAAAATGCAGATTCCTGGGCTCCACTGTCAAATATTTCAGTAAGACATGCTGGGCTAGTGTCTGGAAATTTGTATGTTAAAAACTTCGTGTAGATGAGACCCATACTGTTTCTTCAGCACCCCTTTATGTAGCCTGATACTCCTCCCCATCTGCATTGCCACAGCCCACAGACTGCGGTGAGGGTAGAGAAGCTGCCTACAGATAAAAAGGTAAACACCATGGAATAAACATGAAACATCAGTCCAAGGACTATACAACTATAGTCAAGGACTATACAACTTGAAGATTTTGAAGAATTTTATTTTATATTTAAACAAACATTACACATAAAGTGAGCGTTAAAGAAATATCTCTACAACATTCAATTACACAGTTTCAGCTTACTGCCAAAGCAGTATTGTAGCTGCCTCTGTGTTGGTATCACATTTCACTTTGACTTTGGCAATTAGAAAATTCTCAACTAGCCACATCATAACACACATTTACAGAGTTTTTTCTACATTTTTTTTAGGTGACACTGTTTTTATATAACCCGATTCTGGAGCTGAAGATGTAACTCAGTGGTATAGCACTTGTGTAGTATGTGTGAGGTCCTGGATTCAATCCCCAGCATCACAAATCATCACAGTAATACTAATAGTCTTAAACAATTTTTAATGAACATGTACCAACACCACTCCTGTTATAAGTGTTGGGAATCTTACAGTTGGTTCTGACACTGATCGTATGGATGTATCACAGACGCCACAAGTTAAGATCAGCTGCAAAGACGGCCTTCATTTCCAATACCAGCCACAAGTTCTGGATTTCCCAGAGTCAGCTGCAGTTCACCTTGGCTGCCTGTAAAGTCAGCGCTTCCCCAAACACGGTCAGATTCCATAATTACCTCAAATAATTCACACAACTCAGCAACATGTAGTACTTAAAATAATACCTTTATTATACAAGACACCACTCAGAGAGAAGACAGAGAGGGCGAAGTCTTGGGGAAAAGAGCTGTAAAACACCTTCTGTTCCTATGGAATTGAGGGATGCTGAAACACACACTGGGAGCCAGGAAGCTCCCAAGCTTCATCTAAAGCTCTTACCAAGTTTTCATTACTTAGATGTAATGTTGGATCACTGGTCATGCGACTGAACTCAATCTCTTAATCTAGAGATTTGAGGAGGGGACTGAAAAATTCCAAGTCTCTAGTGCTATGGGTGGTTATTCTCACAATTGGTTTCCAGCCTCAAGCTATATGACCCCCTTTCTTAATATAAATGAAGGTTTATTGATGGAAATTTACTATGTCACTACAAATATCAAAAGATACACCTATGGCTCAGGAGATCCCAAGAGCTTTTGAAAGTTTTGGCCAGTAACCAGGGATAAATACCAAATTTTATGTTTATTACTACATAAAATATATACCTTACATAATTTATATATTACATATCTTATATATTAGTATATAATAAATTAACATAATTATGTTATACGATATATTAATATTTTAAACATTATGTGTAATATATTAATATGTAATATGCTCTTTATATTAATATGTTAATAGGTAATATATCGTTAATGTATATTAATACGCGTTATTTACATATATTATCTCCAGTGTGGTAATTATATGTTTTTCCCAATGCATGAAATACTGAAAATGTCAGTATGCCTCTTTGTCATTGTTGGCTCCAATAATGGTAGACACATTCATTGCTTATAGGTAAATTTTGCTTTGTTTCACCATTATAAAATTCCTAAATACCTAAAAGAAAAATGTGCTGTTTGATGAATGTGTTTGGCTTTACGATGTTGCTACTTAACCTCATGTCAAAATCATGGCAGATCCATTCTCAATTAGAATTGATTCTGATTTGGTTTAAAAACAAAGGGTTAGTTTTATAAATTGAAGTATTAATGCTTTATAAAAAGAGATTATAACTTGTCACTAACATTCATACCCATATATCTGAAATGAAATGTCTGGCACACCCATCAGCTTATGAAATCTTTAACATTAAGGTTTGTGTTGTATTCTCTACCTCCAGAAACTAGTATCTGCTATATATTAAATACAGAATCAATATTTTTTATGCAAATGTGTATTAACATATTAATTTAGAAACTCTATATAAATAATTACTTTGCTTTGATAACCAGATGTATAACCAAATTCAAACTGCCAAAACAAAATTATAATTGGTTCTCACACCTACAGCATTTAGTTCTTCAAAGGTTAATTAAATTAAACAAAAATAGAATCACTGTGTTGAAACTTAGATTACAAATAATAATACTTATCATTATATCTGCATTTGACACCAAATTAACAAGTATTTTGACATCCTCAGTGATAATCACATTTTCTAATCAGTCATGCAGCAACCAAACTGCCACTCTTGATCTAAAATATCTTATTTTTGCTTCTACCTTCAATTCATTTGTTGTAATATTATCTTGCTTTTACTACATAAAGCTCTAAAACAATGAACTGTTTTCTAATAAATTTGTACCCACTCTACTGATGAGGCAACATATCCATTTTTCAGCTTAGCTAAATGTTTTTTCCAGTTATCTATACCTTCTAGAGTTATTTAGAAGGGTCTGTTGAACATAATACATCTTGTTTTAGTATTTAATGATCTCAAAATACGCATTAAATTTATTTACTGTTAGGAATGAAAAGTAAAATAAAAGCAGCAACCAATGACAATTTAAATGGACATATTATTTGTGGTTTTTTGGGCTTTAGTGATACAGAAAGCCAGAGAAGCACACATAAGCAAAAGCACACAATTACCCCAAGATGATACAAATAGTAACAGGTACATCTATTGTGATTTTCCTTACCATTTTTTGGATATTTGTCATGGGTCTGCAGAGATCTAAGCTCTACATGTGCATTACCTCACTCTGAGTACTCACCCCCATAAATTAGGTATCAGTTTATCACTCTGTTTCAGTCTTAACTAAGCTAAATGTTCCACCCAAGTTCACTCAGCTCTAAATTGTCCAACCAGAAATATTGAACTAAACTTACACAAAAGCACCGACTTGCAGGGTAAAATTTCAAGCATTAAAAATGGTACTTATATAGGTAAACCTAAATGAATACTCGCTGAATAAAATCATAGCATAATGTAAGAGTTAACAGATGCAGAGTTAAAATATAACAGAACAATAATGCTAAATGTGGGAAGGAGACAAATAAAGCATAGGTATTTTAAAAGTCTTGCATTGTTCTGGAAAATTTAGAAGTTCAAATATATTTAGAGCCTTAAATATTTAGCTTGAATGTTTAAATTTCATGTAACAATTAAAAGAACAATAAAAATAAATTGCATAACTAAAAAAGCTAATTAAGTGGTAAAATGTAATAATAATTACTTAACATAAAAAGAAGCATAAACAACAAAAATAAAACAGAAAAGATGTAGATTAAAAGCCACATATACTAGTAATTATATTAAATTTAAACATACTAAATTCTCCAATCAAGAGATAAAGATATTCAAAGAGATTTTTAAAACTGTATGTTGCTTCTAAGAAGCATAACTTACATATAAAGACAAAGAATGGAAGAAAAAGAATGAGCATAAATTTATTATGTAAAAGTTAAACAAAAAATGCTGTCAGAAAATGTCACTAGTCAGAGAATCTAGTCTCAATCAATGAGAAATATCTGCAATAAAATCAAGTTTTATAACAAAAGAGAAAATTATAATAATTAGAATGTCTATGCTACTGATAACATAATTCTAAAATACATAAATATTAATAGGACATAGAGAAAAAGGATAAACTCAAAATTGTATTATGTGACTTTAGCATCTCTCTCACAAATTAGAACAAAAAAATTGCTAAGCCAGAAATTTGACTACAATTATGAAATCTAACCTTCACTTTGTATCCATTCCCTGAAGAATCTACATTCTTTTTTTAACATACCTGGGATACATATCAAATAAGCCATAGATTGGACCAAAAGGCAAGGTTCAAATTTATTGAAATCATGAAAGAATGCTCTTTGAATGCAACTCAATTAAGTTAGAAACCAAGTTCAAAATAGATAAATGGAAAAGTAACAAATTTAGAAATTAAACAGTAACTTCTGAGTGATCCACTCAAAGAAGAATAAAAAAGGCACTTTAAAATATTTTAAAACACATGATAATGAAGACATAAAACTTGTAGGATGCTTCTAAAGTCATAACTAAAGTAAATTTTGCATCTAGAAATGTCAACTAAAAAAGAAGACAACCTGCAAATTATTGTACCTACCAGAAGAAGTTGGGCAATAAATGGTAGGTTAAGACATCTCCATGTCTTAATTTGTAGCTTGGAGTGAAGTAATTCAAGTTCTGAAAGAAAATTATCTCCAACTGAGATAGAAGCACCCTACAAAACTATCTTTCAAAATCAGCAGAGAAATAAGATACTTCCATGACAAAGAACAACTCAAGAAATTCATGAACGCCAAACCAGCTCTACAAAATGTTCTGAAGGATATTTTAGAAAGAGGTAACAAATACCACAATTCAAAGAATGCTGATAGAAACAAGTCACCAAGCAGGGCAATTAATTAAACAGAGGGGAAAGATAAGCAACTAACGGCAAGACAATAATATAAGGATAAATCAATACATATCAGTTATCACCATCAGTGCAAACAGTCTCAATTCACCAATCAAAAAGAGCAGACTGGCAGAATGGATCGAGAAAAAGATCCAACAATATGTTGCATACAAAAAACACATTTACCTTAAAAAGAAGTCCATAGACTGAAGGTTAAAGGATGGAAAACAATATTCCATGTCACAGGAACCCACAAACAAGCAGGAATAGCTAGTCTATTTGCAGACAATGAGAACTTCAAGCCAAGACTGATCCAAGGAGACAAAGAAGGTCACTACATACTTGTTAAAGGAAACGTCCATAGACACCATACTCATAAGTGAAATAAATCAGAGGTACATATGCAAGCAACGTATTGTGTCACTGGTGTAAGAACCTGAGTGTGGGAATATAAACTAAGAGGCGTGAAGGAAATCTGTTCAAAAATAAAGAACAGATGGGATGAGGGAAAGGAGAAAAGGAAGAAAGAGGCAAATAAGTATGTATGTATGTATGTATGTATGTATGTACATATGTGTAGGATGGCTAACATGGTTCTACTATTGTCTTATGTCACTTTATGGTAAGGAATAGTTGATGACTGGTTGTTTGATCAATCTTGTATGTCTATATGTGTTTTGCTGAGCATACACTTTGAAGTTATCAATATGCAATGCAACAACTTTTTGGTTTCCTGTTGCTTTGTCTATAATTCAATTTTGATTATACTGTTATTGTGCTACTTTGTGTCTCTTTGTTAATGCTTTCCTCTTTTTTGTTGATGTAGTTCTTTTTCTTTTACACTTTAAAAAAATAAAAATAATTATATAAAAAAGGAAGGAAGGGATAATTATGTATGTATGTATGTATGTATATGCAGCATATCTAACATAGTTGCACTACTGACTTAGATCACTTGATTGTAAGGAATAGTTGATGATTATTTGTTTGATCAATTTTGCATGTCTATATTTGTTTTCCTGAGTATACACTTCGAAGTTATCAATATGTAATGTAACAACCATTGTGAATTCCCTGTCACCTTGTCTGTAATTCAGTTTTGATTGCACTATTCTTGTGCTACTTTGTGTCTGTTTGTTAATGTGTTTTTGTTCTTTTACTTTTAAAATAAAAGTGTCAAAAAAAAACCAAAGAACATTTTTTTTT
>PVLD010004534.1:77086-124248 GCA_004027595.1 Dinomys branickii | reverse complement strand
CTTTCCCACGTCTCGCCCCGGCAGCCTGGTCCGCCCTACCACATCTCCCCCGGCATCTCAGAGAAATACGCCCAGTTTAAACTTCCCAGCCGAGGTTCCGGCATTCACGCTCACCAAGTCTGTCTCGAGCTGGTGGTGTTTATTAAGGAGGTTCGCTCCCTTGCTGCTCACCCGGTCGCCATCTTCCCCGGATCCTCTGGATTGTGTTTCTTAATCCACTCTGCCAATCTTTTCATTTTGACTATTGAATTGAGCCCATTTACATTAATGGTTATAATGGTTATATGTTTTCTTATTCTTGTCATGCTATTTACTTGTTGTTGTTTTCCTACCTTTGCTGTCTGTTTACTTGCTTGTTCTGTTTGAGTGTTCCTTTCTATTTTTGTTCTTGAGATTGTGGTCAGTTTTCTCTCTGTCTAGAATATCTTTCAGTGTTTTTTGCAATGCTTGTTTGGCACTGATGAAGTTCTTCAGTTATTCTTTGTCGTGGAAATATTTTATTTCTCCATTGAATTTGAAGGACAGTTTTGCAGGATACACCAGTCTGTTTTAGAAGTTGTTTTGTCTCAGAATCCGTAATACCTCGCTCAAAGCTCTTCTTGATTTCGTGGTTTCCGTTGAGAAATCTGCTGTGATTCTGATGGGCTTTCCTTTATAGGTTATCTGTTTGTTTTCTCTAGCAGCTTTTAATATTGTGTTCTTTTGCTGGATGTCTAGGATCTTGACTGTTATATGCCTATGTGTGGTTTTATTTGGGTTGTGGCTTGTTGGGGTTCTATATGCCTTGATTAACTGTACTTCAGTATCTTTTACCGTGCTTCGGAAATTTTCTGGTATTATTTCAGCCAATATTCTTTTTATATCATTTGTGTTGTCTCCTGCTGTTTCACTGACTCCTATTACTCGGATATTATTTCTTTTTGCCTCATCTTGCAGCTGTTGGATTGATTTTTCTTGGATCCTTGATGACTTTATGAGATCCTTCCTTACACGCTCATAAGCTGCCATGCTGTCTTCAAGATCTGAAATTCTATCTTCGGTTTCATTTAAGCAGTTTTGCAAGCTTTCAGTGGAAGTTTTCAATTCCTGGCAATCTCCTTGGACCTGTTTCATTGGTGGTAATTCATTCCTAAATTCCTCTTGTAACATTTCCATTTGTTTCCTTTTTTCTTCTATTCTTTTATCTATTTCTTCTCTATATGTGTGGAACATTTCTTCCATTATAGTTTTCACTTCATTTTTTGTGTGAGAGATTATTTCTGCTTTAATATCTTTTATGGCCTGATGGAGTTCTTTGTTTACTTACCATGTGATCATTTCAGAAATTACAGTTATGGGGCTTATTTCTGCTTTAATCTGTTGTATGGCCTGATGGAGTTGTTTCATTACTTTGGATGTAATCCTTTCAAAAATTGCAAGTATGTGTTTTATTTCTGCTTTAATCTCTTCTATGGCCTGATGGAGTTGTTTCTTTATTTTGAATGCAATCTTTTCAGAACCTGCAGGTATGTGGCTTCCTAGTTCTCCTATATCATTGCATCCAGGACTTGCTCTGGGTGCAGTTGAATTTCGAGACTGCGTTTTGTTCTTCTGTCTCCCATTTTGGATATCAGATGCAAAATATTAGCTACAAATTACTCAGGCAGCTCAGCAGGCAAAGGTCTGTTGCTGAGGCTGCTCCAATGGCTCCTTCTCTTTGAGAGAATGTCCCTTAAGCTTTCTGCCAAGAGTTCCGCTCAAAAGGTTGATCAGATGCTACTTTGTGGGCCGAGCTACTCCCTACCTAGAGATCCAGGTTGCAGCGTGCAAACTCCTCACCTGCCCAGAGTTCCACGCAGGCAGAGAGGCTGCCTAGGTGCTGCTTGTGGGCTGAGCTCCTCCCTGCCCAGAGATTCAGGTTGGAGCGTGCACAAGCCTCTCCTGCCCAGAGTTCCATGCAGGCAGGGAGGCTGCCTAGATGTTGCTCTGTGGGTCGAGCTCCTCCCCGACTCAGAGATCCAGGTTGGAGTGCGCACATGCCTCACCTGCCCAGCTAAATAAACTTTTCATTCCTTAATTTTGGGCATCAGGTATTTTGTCTCAGAAATGAGAGAAAATAACTAAGACAATTAGTAATAGTATTAATTGTAAAATATTCTACTATAACAGAAATTAATAAGTTTCTCCAGGAATTACCTTATTTAACACTATGCAACTGCATGGAGAATCAGTAGTACTATTGTCATACTGTAATATGTACAAATTAAGCAATATCAATGTTTAACTTATCCCAGGTCAAAATAGTAGTAAGTGACAGAGTCTGATTCTGAACCAAGGAATTTCTTATGGTAAATCTCTCCTTTAAAACTACTGAAACTGCGGTTGCTGAATGATGTACTGTCTACAGACGATGGATGACAAATATCCCTATCATCTTTCTGGCTTGCCGGAACATAGACTAAGCAGGTCTTTTTTGTTTTTAAAACTAAAATTTTATTTTAAAGGGAAAAACAAAACAACAACAACAAAGACAAAACAATCCCACAAAAACAATAAAAACAATACAGGATTTCAAAACTAGGTGATAGAAATTAGCAATGGTTGCTTATTACATATTATTATCTTCAATGAAATTGCTCAGATTACCAGATGTAACAATGCAAGGTTGATCAAACAATAAAGAGAATAAATAGAAATAAAAAGTTAGAAATGATTCACAGCTTCACTAATACGGTGAAAGGAATTCAACAATGGTTGTTATCACAGGTCTTTCATTGTTAGTAGTTCACATCAACTCCTGCTCTGGCGAAGAAGGACTGAAACCTTAGTTTTGGGAAGTATCAGCAGGAAATGATGCCAATTATCTTAACAGCTGTAGCACCACGTTCAAGAAGTAGTTTTGGTCATAGAACTTTGGTTTTAATAGGATATTTATTTTTATCTATCTATCTATCCATCTGTCTATCTATCTTTGCTACTGGGAATTGAACCCACAGATTTTACATTCAACTAAATCCCCAATTTGCCCTCCCCATTTAAAATTTTGAGACAGAGTCTGTCTAACTAGCTAAATTGTGTGGGCTTGAATTTGTGATCCTCCTGCTTCCAGAATGCTGGCATTACAGGTGTGAGTCACCATTCCCAGCTCTAACAAATTCTTTATGGTGATTGACTGATGATCATGAGATCAATGAATACTTTTAATGCAAATCTCAGGAATAGGAAGAAGAAAACAGAGGTCTCTTCCCTTGGAAGATTTTGTAAACTGGTTGAAATTATTTCTTTCTGTGAACTACCAACTTGATTTTACTTCCAAATTGAAAATTGATTGCCAGCCCTAATCTAGTAAAAAATATTTTACTTCAAAGCAAATTGATCAGATATGTGTCAGTATTTATTAACTGCTTTGTGGGGAGTGTGATGTGATATAGATCATTGGTGTACATGTCATTTGTGTACAGTTGTCATCTATATTTTTTTTCCACATGGCAGATCCTAGACTACTATCATGAAATCATTGAATGCAGAACTGGGAAGAAACTCAAGAAATAAACATTAAAGAATTTGTAAGAACCTTGTCTAGAACATCAGTGAAAGTTTGAGAGAAACATCAACATATTCAACATGACACATTTAGTAGCTCTGAACTGGAAACAAGGGACCTAAATTTGAAACCATAGCTCTTTGTACACAGAATTACTTATATTTATGGTTCTATCCTTTACACTGCTGTGCATATGAAAATCTAAATGTCAAGAAAGTTAGAACAGCAACCGAGTGTAGGATGAATTAGGTACCTGGGACACCAAAGGATTTTGCCACAGTCTGAAGACATGTTGAACTACTTTGACATTCTTTATCTCCCTCATTGTCCAGGTGTAAGGTCATATATTAGGTCAGGAAAAACAAGTTGAATTTTCTCTGATGATAGAGGTCAGCTCCAGCTCTAATACTTTCAGCAGGAAATCCCAAAACATAATCTAACATTAAGGTCGGGACATGCAGTACTATGAATAACGGCATGGTGTTTTGAGTAGAATAGAACTAATTTCAATGTCTGACTTCTCCTTTGATTAGTGATAAGGCTTCAGAAACTTAATCTTTCGAACCATAAAGCAAAAGAATCAGCGTATCTCTTTAATACTGTTATTGATAAGACAGTGTGCACACAATTCTTAGCACATTGCCTGACATAATAAATGTTCACTAAGTACAATTTCTAATCGTATAGTACTGCTTCGTGCACTGCAACTTTTGGAAAGAAAGCTATCATTTCTATTATTTAAAAGTAGATAGGAATAAAGTTATCAATCAACATATATGTTTATCTGGTAATATTCTGTGGGGCTTTATGTCTGTCCTTGAATATTCCATATTTATTCCAAGGGCTTTTTATCTTAGTTTCATGTCAAGAAAACTGTTTCATTCAGGAAATCACTTATTCCTTTCAAGGTGTGTGACTGGGTCAGGGATATAGCTCAGTGGCACAAGCGGAAAAAAATAAAGATGTGTGATTTATTATATAATATTTAGAATAAGGTGATATTGGGCAAAGGTTTTTAAACTTCCATTTTACTTTGTTAGAGAAGATTCACCATTATAACTAAATGTATTGTTTAATCTTTTTATTTATTAAAATGAAAATCAGAAAAGAATTTTAAGGTATATTGTTTGTAGCAATGCAAAACTCATACATATTCAAAGGATTATATTTAGGAAGGTGCTCCAGCTTAGTGTCAACTGTCATACTCCATGGAAGCAGCATTAACGAGAACTAGAGTTTGTTGGGTTCATTAAAAGTTGCAACTTTTCTTTTTCTTCCAAATTTACCAGTTGGTAAATTAGAAAATACCTGATACACATTACACACAATTCAGGTCTATACTTTCAAATCTTTCATCTAACAGGCTGTTAGGAAGATTGGCCCAATTACTTTTCTGTATTTAAAAATGTCCAAGAACACTAGAGATTAGTTAAGTGATTATGATTTTATTACAAGCTCAAGAGGAGAATCACTCCAGGGTGGTCTGCCATGCGGGTCAGGCTGTCTGCTTAATTGCCTTGATTGCAGAGCACTTTCAAAAGCAACAACGCTCCAGGTAGTACGGTATTGTTTGTGAAGTTTTCAGCAGCTGACATGGTTGTTTCTTTCCTTTTTCATATTTAAGCATTTGCGAACCAAATTTAAGTAACTCTGTAAAGTTACTCTGTGAAATATGCTAATTTTTAGTATAGTTGGGTCAATGACAACGTGTCTAGTGGTTATTGGTATCGGGTTTGGAGTTTACCTCAACAAGCTGCAAAAGTAACTAAAATTCTCTGATTTCCCCTACACCTTTATCTGGCAACTATGACCAAACTGACTAATTTGCAAGTAAATTAGAATCTATCAAGTACTTCTTAACTACAAAAGGATAATTATAACTGGCAAGGCACTGGAACTCCTCTATTCTCATGTTGTAATGAAATTGATTCTAGAAATGACATGATTTCTGAATTTGCATGCTATCTTTTCTGTCAGCGTTGCTTACATATTTTTATATCTTTCAGGTCTGGAAGCAATGTTAGTACAGTTATAGTTACAGTATCTTGATGCTATTAGGGTTCTTCTAGATGGTGCAATAAATATTGAATTTCTGCACTGTATTATAAGAAGGAAATTTAATGACTTTCTGGTGGTATTGCTGCTGCACGTGTTTGTTCTTCTCCTTAACCCCCGCCTTAGTTTGTCTTGGTGAATGTGTATGTGCATGTGTGTGTGTCTGTGAGTACATCTACTCTTAAGGGCAAGGGAGAATATGGAATAGTTAAATTGACATCCCTACTCAACATAGCCTTGTTATAATACACTTCAATTTATTTCAAATCCACATAGCACTGTGTGTGCCCAGATAATTTCCTCCTTTTGCTTGCAGTGCCAATCTTTTGATAAGATACAGTAAATAACTGGTTAATACCGCTATTGATCTCAGAGTGTATTAGAGTTGCAGAGTAGAAGTAATGTTTTTCTCCTTCCCTCAATCAGACATATTAATGCTGTGGTTCAGAAATACTGAAATAGAACCAAAACCACCAGGCTCTAGAAGACTAAAAGCAGTAGCTCTAAAGCCATGTTTGTGGACTTGCATATTGTTGCCTTCCGACTCTATCTCCACAGGGCTGGAAATACAGATTGGTTGTTTTTGGGTGAAATAGAAATATCAAAGAGCACAGTAGCTAAAAGTGTAGCATCTGACTACAAGCTGTGGATTATGGGTGTACTTGTTTATTCTAAGAATTGTATTAACCGTACAAGATCCTTTCATTTGGACAGTTACCTATGAGACGCTGGCTTCTGTTTCGCTCGTTTGGTTCTGATTTGATATGTAGGCAGCAGTCCCCTCAGACAGCAGAAGCAGTTGTAAGTCTCAGTTGGGGGCTCTCTCTCTTACGCTGGCTGCAGGTGGTTAAGGTTCTCGCCTGGAGAGCATTCAGGTGAACATCTGCCATGGTATGTCGTGGCTGAGGGGGGTATATCTCCCACTGTTCACATTCCAACAAAATAGCGTGAGATGAAGCAGCATATTTTACACCTACGTGAGATGAATACTTGTAGTTTGAGCCATCAGCATGTTGTACATTTTTTTTTTACTATTTTCTCTGACTTTTCTAAATTTTTATAAATATAGTTCATCTTCACTGCTGGGTTAACAAGGCCATCTTCTGTATGCTTAGGTGAGACTTTGACACAGGAAACGGTATCTCAGTTCAAGTCTCATTTATCACATTTTAGGTGAGGTGGCAGAACACGTTTGTTATAGCTATTTCCTTATTATTAAAGGAAAGTGGCTTCTAGCCACCTCCAAGAGCTGTTTTGTCTCATCTTGCAGGATTTCCTCATATATTCATTTGAGGATTATTTGTAGCATATACACCATTGGAAAATTCACTGGGCTATGGGTAAAGAGTTGAAAATAACTTGTATATAATACTGTAACTATCAAGATGTTTTTTTCCCAGAGTATAGTACTTTTTTAAATGGCCTTGGACTAATCAAGTGTTTTCAGACTCTTGGACATTTATATGCCAGAATAGCATATGCCTGACAGTATAACAAATACAATCAATATTCAAAATAAGACCCTAAAGTGATTGAATATTTTGAAATGTGCTTTACACAAAAGGCAGCTTTAGCACTGTTACTTCTTTAATTTCCCTTCATTACTGAGTCTATCAGTTTCCCAGTTGCGGAAATGAATGATGCTGTGACTATTTTCTCAACTTAATCTGATTCTTTCCAGTCTCACTGCTGTCACTGTAATTCAAACTCTTTACCACATGTAGATTTTTGTAACGCTCTCCAGGTTGGCTTCACTAGCTCCAACCTATTTCTTTTTTTGGCAAGTAAAATATAATATTCTTGTTCAATAAAAATATTGAAAATATCACTTTATTGCTCAAAATCATCTCAGTATCTCTTCTAATAATTATAAAAGATTGAAGCTTAACCTGTCATTCAAGACCCCGGTAGTTTCTGTTATTTATGCCCGTACTTGCCTACCCAAACCTTTCATTTCACTCAAATTCGAGCGTTCAGCTAATCATTTATTTAAGCACTTGCTAAACCAAAGCAATTATTAAACACCTATGTGTTCCCAACTCTGCTGCACAGTAGACTGCATGAGCTATTTGTCTTTCCTTAAAATTAATTTATAGTACATTTGAAATGAATAATATGACCACCCAGGAGAAGGTAACTGTAAGGATTAAATATGATCATACACCTTAAGTTAGGAGCATTGCTTCTGGAATGTATAAATCATACAAAAATGTGTAGTTATTATTGACTCATTGTTGTAATTGAGAATAATATATCTCAGACAATATTATTCTACATCTAGCACTTATTTTGCAATTCCCATATTGCAATTAAGGTGACTTCTATAATTTTCAACATTGGAATACAGTATGCACATTTTAGTTATCAACTGGTAAGGGTAATATTGTTTGTGTTGATTCTTCTTATTTACAGTATCCTCAGCATAATAGTTGTTTCCCAGACAAGACAGCACAGTCCTGAAAAGCAACTATAATTATGAAAATATAAAGCAAAGGGAGATGGATGCTAGATCAAGAATTAGAATTACAAGGCAATTAGCTTCTCAGAAAACCAATGTGGGTGCATTCAATTAAAAACCCCCCAAAACTGTCAGCAAAGCTAGCAGCCAAAAGGTGACTGCTGTATAGAGAAAGTCACAAGGTGAGGTTTCTGGAGGTTCCACTGATAATATTTTGTCTAACCACAGTGGATCTTCTGAAGTTCAGACCTTCCTGTCCTTGGAAGTTTTCGGAAATAAGAAAAAGAACCTCAAAATCTTTCCTAGAAATATACGTGCAGGTTGAGAGACAGTGAGACTGAAGTAGTTTTATAGAAGTAGGTGTCAAAGGCCAATGGTGGGAGACACTGTCAGCCCTCCCATTTCTTAACCTTTCCTTTCTTTTCTCCTTCCTTCTGTACTCTATCTGCACTTACAAGACTAACCAAAGATCTTAGATGTCAAATCACTCTTTTCTGAAAAGGAGTGATTAAATATTCCTTTCCAGGTGTATGCATTCTTTCTCAAAGAAACAGACACACTAAACCTCTACAAAAAGTAACTTCCTTCTCGGCACTCGTAATGCACTATAAACTAATCCATATCATATTCCCAGCATAGAGACAACTTCAACAAAAATAGGCATATGACTGAAGGCAAGTTGTTTTCAATGGACTGGCAGCCTCTGACTTTTGTGCAGTAAGGATTTCACTTATAATGAGTTTGAGTACAAAACACACAGAGAAACTGAGGAAACAGAGTTCAGAGAAAGAAAATGACCAGAGAGATGAAGCAAGAAAAAGAAGTAAAAACCAAAAGGCAGAGCAAATTATAAATTATCAGAAGCCATGAGTTCACCAAAATGCCAAGAGACATCTGAAAGAGGAGAGAAATTACTATGTAGCCACAAGAGGTCTTTAAACTGAAAAGACCGTTAGCTTTTTTTTTTTTTTTTTTTTTTTTTTGGTACCAGGAATCAAGTTCACGACCTCTCGCTTGCCAGGCAGGTGCTGTGCCTGCAAAGCTATATCCCCAGCCTAGGTCTTACATTATGAAAGCAGAGTATTAAATCACAAACACTTGGATGCTAGCTGCTGAGCAGCCCGTGGAAATGCTTGTTCTATAGCTATAGTACATTTAGAATAAAATTTCAATCTCTAAAATATATTTTACATTTTTGCAATACTGATATATATATATATATATATATATATATATATATATATATACTTTTTAGATTTTTCTTCTTATCCAGCCATTTTTAAATGTCTAACTTTCCTCTACCTCATTTGTAGTAGATTAGGCAACCATTCTGTGAATATTCATTCCTCGATAACTTCTCCATAAATGAAGTTCCCTTGTCCAACCAATGATGTTTGGATGAAGCAAGGGAGATGCTTCCTCCACGAGGGAAACTTTGAAAGTGGGCTGGTTAAACGTATACACACGGGTAAGTGTTGTGCATTTCTACTTGCACTGCTGAACATCACTTGTCTGTGGGGAGAAAAATGTGCCCTATGTAGCTGTGGGCCTCCAGTGCAATCCTAGAATAAAAGAGGTACAGCATACAGCACCTTAAGTTGATCCACTGTCTGAATTGGAGCCTTTGCTGACCCTCAGGCCGTGACTGAAAAATAAATATTTATCATTAAATTTCACTGAGATTTTGTACTTTTATTGCTATGCAGCAAAATTGGATATGGTAGCATAAAATTTTTCAATTTGTGTATGTTTCTTTGGAGTAAAAAAAGTCAAAATCAAAACATGTATGATTACATATATAGTAACAGAAAAATGGAGAAGAATCCAAATATCATATTCAAATAGCATATTTTGTGTTTCTCTTAGTCCTGGGTGTTCTTGTTACCATCTCTCAGACAAATTTTATATTTGAAATACTTAAAAGTCCTTATCTCTTTCTGACTGACCAGGACTGAGTTTTTATATATTAATATTGCGTCAATATTACACAGAAAGAATTCAGTGATTGAGAATTCACACAATTTAACTTAAATAAACTAGAAAAAGGAAAGGTAGTGGGGAGAAAGAATCTTTTTTTGTTATTCTTCCTTATTTGAAGATTAGTAGCTTTCAAAATAGGCAATATGCTAGCTAGATTTCAGTTACTATGACAAATACCTGATATCATCAACAGATAAAGAGAAAAGGTTAGTTTTTGGCTCACAGTTTTGGAAGCTTCAGTGAATGATCAATTGACCTCTTTGTTCAGGGCTTATGGGAAAGGTGCCTGGCAGAACATAACGGATGATCTCATGGCCAGAATGCACAAGAAAAATAAAAGAGGTCAGGGTCCCACAGTCTAGCTTAAGGGCCTATCCTCAGGGATCTATAACTTTTGATAGGTCTTAAAGTACCCATGAATTCCTAATACGGAAAATGGACAGGCTAAACATTTAACACATGAGCCTGTGGGGGGTATTCTAGATCCAAACAATTTTAGAATGCTTTCCTGATCTCCTTGAAAAAAATATATCCATACAGGTTAAACTTCTTCACTTCCCTCTTGCACAGCTTCTTTCCCACTTTCTTTTTTTGTCCATGTTGTTTGCATACACCTATCTCTTCAAATTGGAGTTTTTCAAAGCAGTACTGGAACTCTTTAGGTATACTGATGCACACCAGAGGAAGCAATTAGTGTAAGTCTGATCTTTCTGAATCTGCTTCAGTGCAAAGTGAGCTCTGTCTGTACAGTATAAGATTTTGACCAGTCCTAGCATGTTGAGATATAATTCAGAAACAACTAACTCTTCCCTCAGTAAAGTCAGCTAAACAGTTTTCCTCACCTTTTAGGCAAAAACAGTTACAGATCAGAGTGATGCCAACACTTTATTGAAACTCATTTTAATGTCCATTAGTCAGCTTTCTTTTTGAATATTTAAATAAGATACCAGGAAATATAAAGAAAAGAATCTGCTGTGTTCTCTGGCTCCTTCCTGGCTGTGGGCTTAGAAAACACTCTTTTCTTTTGCTAGGTGTTTGGCAGCACAGCTCCTCCTAAAAACCAAGGTGCTGCACACGCATGGAAAGACAGGCAAATATGATCCCCAGAGTAGGAACCAAAAGTCCTTTACTTAAGATTCATTTCATTCCTTTGATCATTTACATATCCACTCCTCTCCCTTAACGTTTGAATTGGCACCCATTAGCCTTTGTTCATCTGCAGTTATTTACCTGAGGAAATAATTTGTCTTTGCTAACCATTGATGCTCACCCATAAATGGACAGTGGCACTCATCTCACTAACTCTAAGTCACTGTTACAGATGCAGTGAAGGATCACAGGAGAAAGGTGTACACTCTACTTCTTTGAAAAAAATGTAATACAGTTTTCTAAGCTGTCAAGATGTCTATCAAATTTTCAGTACAGATAGGTGTGTACATTATGAGTTTTAATATCATTGCAATCTGTAAGAAGTCGGCATGAAGACTATCTGTCATATTCTTCATTTTCTTAAAAACCAACTGCCTGAAAGCAAGGGTCATGACCACTTGAATTGTGCTTTAAGGTACTCAGCAAAGTTCTTTTAACAATGATTCTGATGGATGCTCAGAATTCTTTGATTATTTCTGTGATAGGATGGCCAGCCTTTCCATGAGATTTCTGATGTATTAATTTAGCCTTCATAGTTTTTCCAAATTTAGAGTCTCTTCCGTTGACACAGTATTCTTACTTATTCTTGTAGATCAAAATTTCCTGGACACAGATTCTGAGACAAAAAATTAGTGTGCAGAACATTTTGGGGAGTTTTATTTTGCTTCCTCATACATTTAACTGTGCTCTTACAAAAGAAGTTGAATTGTGATGGCAAATTAGAAAAGTCTTAATCAATCCTACAGGAACCTCTCTACCTGATGCAGTTTGTAAAATGATATTAAACTGCAGCAAACGGAGCAAGGCCTTGACTTATTTTGTCCACTCGTTGCTACACATGGGATAGTCTGAGGGAGGAATAATTCTCCTCAGTTGGTGAAGATATCATGAGTCTGGGCGAGTTGATATTCCTGCTGAAAACAGACCTCAGGGAAGATGAAGGCCCCAGCCATCGGTCAGCTATACTGTCTTCAGCTGACAGATTTAGTGCTTCTGTGAAGAGGAAGCATCAGAGAACACTCTATACTTCCAAAACATTTTCAGATTTGTACCACCAGAAAATTATTCTTCAATATACAAGCAGGAGAGTTAAAGCTGAATCTTAAGAAAAGGAACCGTGCATCAATTTTTAATATTTGCAGACTTACCAACATCAGCACTAGGAAACTGTTTACATCTCAGAATGTCAAAGAATTTCAGTTAGTTAATTATGCTGCAGGTGGGCAGATGTATCTAGAAGGAGATATTTGCAGATGCAAATTGTAAATTTTTCATGCATAAAAGTAAATAGCGAAAATGATTATTAAAGCACAGTGGAAAAATAAAATGATATAGAAAATGCAAATACACAGTGATAGACACAGGCAGGCACTTTGCTTGTGAGCTCTGACCTCGGCTAGTGGCATGTCTGTGTTTCCGTCCTTTCTCTGCTATTTGCCATAATGAGACAGAGTCTCAGAGTGCAGCCTCTCTGCCCTGCAAATGGCATCCACTTACCCAGGTCTCAAGGTTAACATTTTATAAATTGCCACATCAAAGCAGAAGCCGCCATTTAAATGCAACAGGACTAAGGTGAGTGTCATGTGACACCAATCCTATCATTTTCTTATTGTCCCATTTCAGGTTTTATTAAATGAGTCTGATTTTCTTTGTGAGGTCAAGAGCTTTATTAAAGAAGAAAAATGAATTCTTCAGAAATAATATTTTAAGTAATTTTAAATATGCTTAGAAATTTTCTTCAACCATCTAGAACCTAATATATTGATCCTGGTTTCAACATCATTATATCCAATAGCTGGGTAAATTTGTCACCTCGCCCACTAATTTTTTCAGTCATGATCCCATACATTGTTACCTATGAGATCAGCCTTTCCCTAGCCATTTTTCCTCACTCTCTTACTCCCACTGAAAGTCCAGGCCTTCTGTCTTCTCCATGTCATTCATTCATTCATTCACCCATCTAGTCATGCATTTAAAAATATCACTGTGTATATATTTTATCCCAGGCAGTAGGTGGACATTAGAATCATGGTAATGAATGAAGTATGATTCTTAAGTTTACTGGGAGGTAGAAGTCTCTATCAGCTAAGATACCTAAAATGGATTTTGTAGTATGAGTAGGAGTGTGTGTAACAGATGACTGCAAATGTTTGTTCTAGGAGAGGGAGAGACACATAGAGAGGATTTATGGTACTAAAATTATGGCAAATTCAGAAACTCTAGCCAGGCGTGATGGCACACACCTGTAATCCCAGCACTCGGGGAATCACTGTGACTTTGAGGCCAACCTGGGCTACAAAGTGACTTCAAGGTGCACCTGGACTTCATAGTAGGACCCTGTCTCAAAACATCAAAAAGAAAGAAAGAACAAAAGAAAGAAAGAAACTCTAAAAGTTCATTGTAACAATAGTATGGACTGTGAGGTTAAACAGGAGAGGAGGATGGAGAGGAAGTTGAGGCACAGATCAAGGCCTGTTTACTACAGAAGCAAGACCTACTTGCTGTAAGTTCCCATTTGATACATAGGATTGTAAGCGTCTGTCAATATCTGATCCCCATATTTTCTTATAACCTTACTTCTGTAAATTGTAGAGAAAAATACTGCCGTCCAACTGAATTCGCATTTTATTTTGTTTGTGGTTAATGTCTGTCTTAATTCTGTAAAACGAGGGAGTTATACTACAACCTAATCCGTGATTCTGTTAATTTAGTAAGACTTAATTAAAATCTTTAAATTTCTGAGATTCTACTTAAAAGACTAGATTTGAACTTGCAGTAGATATAGAACAAAATCTCATACAGTGTAGGAGATTCAACGCCAGCCCTGTCAAAGTTATTTATTTTAAGTGACTGGTGAATGAGCAACCATCGCCGAGAGAAATTAGAGGAGGTGGGTTCCAAAGGAAGGGCATCTATCTTGAGAAGTGCTTCCCACCTTTCAAAATGCTATTTGGAATGATTTTTTCTTAAAGTTTAGTGTTAGGGACACAGAAAAGAAGTCAGCCCTCTTAAAAATATTTGGAACTCAAATGCCATGCAAGACATACTAGTTTAGTGTTACAGGCACAATAAATGTCCTTCAAAAAATCTAATTTGTTATTTGAAATTGTCTTAAGTTACACTGAAAAATCAGTTTTCTGAAGAGTTTAACAGCCAGAGTACAAGTGTTGAGATATATACTTCCATGCATTCCTGGAAGCGCCCATTTACAGGCCCAAGATGTTGCTGTTCTCAACGTGCGTAAATGTTAACAGATTTTACCGCTCTTCTTCAATGCAAAATAGAAACTTTCATGTTATGCATGAAAAGAATGTGTTACTTTTTTGTGAAAGAAGAATTTTCCCTTAGCAAAAACCTAAGATCAGTAATTCATACCTTCCGTAAACTATGAAAAATTAAATAACAATGAAGCTAATGTTTTCGGATGACTATATTAGAAGACCTATACTGATATATTATTGAATGCTCAATCCCAGTTTCCTGACTGAATTGAAATATAGCTATGTTATCCTTTAACTCAACATTAGTAACACATTTAAAAAATTGAAGTTCATAAAGTACAATAGTTTTTCTGAAGTCGTTCACCTCGTTAATGGAACTCCACCTTATTCTGTGTGTGTGTGTGTGTGTGTGTGTGTGTGTGTGTGTGTGTGTGTGTCTGTGTACTTGTGTCTATATGTGCAGCACATATGCTTCATATCGTGAACTCATGCAAATTTCTGAAGAAGTAATTTCTTGATATAATTTGATATTCCAAAATGTACAAAATCATCCTTAGACTGGCAGATTTTATTGAAAAAGGCATAATCTGACCCCAAATCATGGGAATATTCATTATGCTGCCATGAATGTCACAGAACAGAGTATTTTCAGATTATACTCCCCAAATCTCTATCAAGCCAGAAGTTACTTTCAACATTTTCCTCATTTTATGTGAAAACCATTGTTTTAAGAGGGTAAGGAATTTCTTTAAGGTTATAGGTTGACATGTTAAAGAAATGTTTTGAAACCATGGCCTGTGTTCACAGCCATAGAATTTCCATGTAACAATCAATAAATGACAGAAAGTGGAGGCATCAGACTTGAAAATTCTACTTGGGGCAGAGCATGAATCCCAGTGAGGCACGCAGCTGGGATTGCCAGAAGGAAGGATGCGTATGAGGCAATTAAGTAAAACAATTGTGAGCAGAGTAGTTTGCACGAGGATACAGAGATTTGGTCAAACAGAGTGAAATTCTGATATTGTGAAATGTTCCTTATGGCCTGAATATAGTTTGTGGGAAACTCGGAGATGAAGAACAAGCAATGAAATGAAAGGTAGGTAGAGACTGGGCTAAGGAACATCAATATTAATGCTAAATCCATGAAAGTTGTTGAACAGCTTTGAACCGGCATGTTGTAGCTGCCAGTGTTTAGAAGGATCATTCCAAAAGTACATTGGAATGTAGACCTAGAGGGGTCAGGATGGAAATACTATTATAAATAATCACTACTCAGCGGGGTTTTTGAGCTCTGCTTGTAGGGGTAGGAAGGGGGACATTGAATGTCTTAAGTTCAGATCAGCTTATGAAGTCTCTAAGTCACAGTATGTTCTAATATCCTGGGAGCTGTGGCAAATGATTTTGGCCAAGTCTGTAGTGCCACATTCCTTTTTTTTTGCATTTTAGACATCCCCTGGAGGCCGGCTTAACACGAGGGAAATCTGACTCAACACAAAACACACTGTCAAATTTATTTTTCACTTGGGTTTACAAGAAATTGAGTTAGTAAGCAACATGCCATGTATTGCAATTTGAATTTGAACAGAAAACAGATTTTTTTAAACATTACTTATCTCTGCAGTGGAATATATCAAATTTCAAATAATAGATAATACTGTGTTAAAGTTTCTCTCTTTAGCAATGTTGTGGTCTGTATATTCTTCATTCCTGTAATTAGTCTTTCATCTTCAACACAGAGATAATTCATTACATGACATTCAGTCAGAAGATTCATTGTAGTGGATAAGGCATATCTTATCATAAGAAAAAAGGGGAAAAGTCTAATTTACTGGAAGAGAACAGAATGTAAAAATAACATTATCCATTCAGTTGTATTGAAATCTTGGCAGCTGCTCCTCAAAAATGTTGCTGACATGCTTTATATTACATTAAAATTCAAAATTGCTGCATTTTCATCAGTTTCTCTGTCTGCAGCTGGCATATCATGTTGTCAGCATCTTGGGATTCACAAGCCCACGTACATCATAGGAATGTTCTTTAAATGGACAATTTCATAAGCATATTTGCTAATAGATACATTACGGTACTGTGAAGTATAAACACATAAAAATCACCGCTTTAAAGTATAAATGGAATCCATGAGTTTTCTTAGTTTAGTTTTCATAGGATTTGCTCAAATACAAAACAGTTCTTCCATTTAATATGTATATACATGTGTGTGTGTGTGTGTGTGTGTGTGTGTATTAATGGTCAAAGTCATTAATTATTTCAATGAGAATTTTTAAGACTGAATACTAAATTTATCCATAAAGGTAAATTATTTTAAAATGTGCATGAAGGATTGTTGATACTGAGATAAAAGAAAGCCTACCTTTAAAATACTGGCATGGGCAATATCATAATATATAGTGTCATTTTAATAGACTTATTAATCTCACATGCTAAATGAGTAAAGTGCTGCTAATAACATGATGAATATTTTTTGGAGAATGTTGGATTTAATGTACTGTTAATATTTTTTCTATGAATAATTTTGAGTTTTTTGGAAACCATAATCAAGTCTAAGAACTCAACAATTTTATAAGGCTTTTGGTAATGTTAAAATATGCATGCTTACACGTGGATCCTGCAGATATTTATAAGCACTTATGTGGTTATGATGATAAAACTAAATTAACATATTCATATCGACTTTAGAGGATCCTTAAAAATTGGATTTGAGGCTAAATAAAGCTGAATTTCTTTGTAGATTGAAAATGCCTAAAGGAACTTTGATTGTACCTGAAGAGCAGAGCAGATGAACATTTGAATTTAAAATAATAGTTTTGACTTTTCATTATATCTATTTAGAATGCACATGTGAAAAGACTTTGAAACACTGGTGAACCGCATACCATTTCCTGTGAAAGAGAGGCCAAGAATGGTTACAGCCCGCATAGCCAGAGCCAGGATTCTAATAGGAAAACACCCAACTGCTGCTTGTACACTTGTATCAGAGCAACTGCAGGTATCTTCTGTCTTACACACACACACACACACACACACACACACACACATTATTGGCCTGTCTTTGCACAATTTTCTAAGGGTCTGGTATATGAAACTGGCCTCTTAATTTATTATATGAACCAACAGCAGCCTAACTTTTCACAGTGAATTCTGAAATCACCCATTAATATTTCTACCACCAGTGAGCAGAGAGCTACAGATCAACAGAAAAAGCCAGGTGCACAGTTCCAATAGCTCAAACTCAATTTCCAGCACGAATACAAATAACCTTATGAAATTAAGATGTTGACTGAAACTTTGCTAAAGCTGAGATATTTTTTTGCTGTCTCAGTGAGATTGTAATAATTGCATTTCAGTAGGATTGGTATCATTAATTTATAATTATTACTTTCCTTCGTAACAAAATTTGAATGTGAAAGTTCTGGCCAAAGTAGAGCCTCAGGAGGGAAATTAGAACCCTGGGCGATCAATAGCAGCAGGGCATTCAGAATCTCTCCACGGTTTTCATTAGCTGGAAGGAAAGCGTATTTAAAGGAATGCTAACAAGTATCGATGTTTAAATTTGATTTATCAATGCTATTTAAATGTATATCTGCACTGTACTGTGTTTATTTTTCTACATTAAAGATCATCAGTAATATCACTTGGGTAAAGACAAGCTCTAAACAAGATAAAGCACCTCGTGAATTAATTTATTTCAGAGAAACAAGAAAATGTAACTTGTGTCTTCTTTTCACTAAATTATCCTTTAGTATATTATTTAACAGGAACCACAAACTTATTTAGCTAAGGAAACAAAACAGAGGTACAGTGTTCTGTCATTTTCAGTGAATTCTTTCCTGTTGAAGAAAGGGTGTGTGTGTGTATGTGTATGTATGGTATTGTGAGTGTGTATTAGTGCATGTTTCTCGGTGAGTTTGTAGTATTACAGGTACTATTTTATAAGAAAAAAGCACTATTTTTAGTTTCCTTCCATAATGGACCAAAGAAGCCCAATCAGTGAATGCTTGCTACCTGGTTTTGTTCATTTTGATTGTACTCTACATAAACAATAAAATTATTGTGATTATGTCATCAAATCAAATAATGCAGATTGACTAACCACTTGCCAGACAAACGTGTAAAAACACCCTAAGAGACCACCTGAGTGCCCAAATAACTGCAATTTCCCCAATCCTTTCAGTCAATGGCTAAGTCAGATGTACGGAAATTTTAAAACTGAGAATTTAAAGCATTCTGTAAAAACTGATTCTTCTGTGAAAGTGCACTCACACACATGTATGTGAATAAAGTTATTCATCTGTTAATTTTACCTGTACCAGAAAGATGTAAATTACTATTTACTCAGGAAAAGTTCAGTCTTGTGTACCAGAATAGGTGAATAATTGTTAAAGTTAGTCTCTTCTATTATTATTACTTTTTTGGTACTTGGAATTGAAATCATGACCTCATACTTGCCAGGCAGGTGCTGTACCACTGAGCTAAATCCCCAGCTAAATTTGGTGTCTTAAGAACACTTACATTCTGATGATAGTAGAGAGGCTGTCTGTTTAAACTATCACCGCATGTTGAAAAACCATCCTATGGCATTAACTGATAATATTATATATAGGCCTCCATATGGAGTGAAATCAAATTTTCCATAGTACATACACCGGTTTTGCTGAGTATTAGATTTCAATGAGACTTATGAACTTATCCATAATTTACTCTTTAAGCAGAGAAAGTTTTGGTTAAAGTTCAAAGCAGTGTATTGAAATACAAAAACGAAAACGTATACAAGATTTTCTTGGAATTATGCTGGACATTGTCTTTAACATGAGAGAATTTTGTGTTGACAATAAAGTTATGTTGCAGGCTCATCCTTGATTTAAGGAGATCCTTGGTTTTCCTCTCACAGGTTATCCAGTGCCTTGAATTCATAACGACCTTATCTACCAAGTCTCAGGCTCCCAGATAAAATCACTCAGGGGTCCTGTAAAACTCCAGGTGTTACCTCAGTAGGCCTAGGTTGGGATTCACCAGTATGACTTTCTACTGTGTGACGTTGATGCTCTTGTTCCCAGCAGCACACTCTGAGTAGCAAAGGTCCAGCTTTTTCTGGTGATGGTGCACTTTCCCTCTGGCTTTCATGAAGAAACTAAGACTTGAGGAGATACAGAATTTCTTTCCTTAAAGTAACAGTTCTTAACTGAGGCTGATCACATTTAGTGAAGCTCTGTATTGTTTCTCATTATTTTATTCTCTTTAATTTTTTGATCAACCTTCCATTCTTACATCTGGTAATCTGAACAGCTTTGTTGAAGATAACAATATGTGTAACAACCACTGTTAATTCCTATCATTTTGTTTTGAAACCCTGTATCATTTTTATTGTTTTTGCTGTGTTTTTTTATGTTTTTTTTTTCTTGAAACTGTAGAGATCACATGAAAAAAAAAGAATCAAGTGAGGAATATTTAAATCATAAACACTATGGTCTCACCCCAGACCAATAAAATCAGAATTTCTGGGTCATTAGTGATTATAGAATTTCTCTCATGCAGTGAAGGTTAATAACTACTGATGGATCTTTATAGCCAATTGGTGAAAGGGCTGAGTCTAGTAGCAGGTTGAATGATCAGTGGATTAGCTGATGGATTCATCATTGGTTTCTGCTTACACCTGGCCCACAATCGTTAAGTTATACCTTAGATGCAAAACTGTAGAACTATACTTCAGATTCAATTAAGTCTCTCTAATCATTGCTAACATTTCAAAACAAATGTTATCTCTCCAGACAGGAGTTTCTTGACCATGATATACAAAAGAACTCTTCTTCCTTTGTTAGGCCTCGATATTATTCTGTACTTTTCTTTTACTTCTCTAAATTTATCATTAACTGAAACTATACTACTTTTATTTTTTAAATTATACGATGAATCTCATAAAAGTGGGCGCTCTGTCTTATGGATCTCCAAATTTTGCACTTATCATCCTTAAGAGTCATAACTTTTTTTCCCCAATAAACTAAATTTAAAAGGAAGCAATACAGCTTAACAGCTACAAGTGTGGGCTTTCAACCAAAATAGATGGGAGTGTATTTCTTTGGATATTTTGCTAACATCCCATTAGCTTCATTTTCTATATTTATAAATAGGAAGTGGTGCTTACCTCATAGAAGTTTTGTGATATTGAATGAGATGACTCATGCTTAATGCCCAACACAGAAAATATTCAGTAAAAAATACTACTGCAATATAATTTGATGGCTACAAAGTTGCTGGGTGCTTGATAGTCAATACTCTATCCCTGTGACAAAATACCTGAGATAATCAACTTTAAAAGGGAAAAGGCTTATTTTGGCTCACATTTTTAAAATTTTCATTCCATGGTTACTTGGTTCCATTCCTTCAAACATCATGATAGGAACGTGTAACAAAGGAGGCTTGTTTACCATATTATCTCTCTGAGAAGCAGAGAGATAGATCAGAAGGGGCCAGTGTTTCAGTGTCCTCTTCAAGGACACACCCCCAATGACCTAAATGCCTCCCATTAGGACATATATTTTAAAGGTTCCACCAGCTGTCACTACAGCAGTCTCCCACAGACTGAAGAACATGCCTTCAATATATGGGATTTGGGGCACATTCAAGATCCAAACTATGGCAGATGTAGCTGTTATTATTTTTATTTTAGAAGCATTGTGGGGTAGAGACCCAATAAAAAGGAATGATTTGCTAAAGAACCCAAATACCACTTGGGGGAAGATTGGACCAGAATTCAAAACCTCAGGACCAGAATTCAAAACCTCAGGTGTGCACAACTCTTGGCCAGATCCTTTTTTCAGATCAGATATCAGCTGTCAGCTAACTTATTATAGGTAGTAAGAACAGAGGAGGAATTGGAATCGACAGCTGCAAATAAAAGTGAAATGTGAAATTATTATGTTTCATTGATACCAATGATCAACTTACTCTCAGACAGAAAAAAGCACTAAAATCACTAATTTGTGGTTCTTTCTTCCTATTTTTCCAACTTTCTCTACAAGAGCTTACTACATGATATACATCTCATAAATGTTTACATCCCATATCAGATGAAGCCATTACCTTCTGACTTCCTGTCTAGAATTCTTCAGACTATACTTCAATCCCACTTCACTGGCATAACAAGATGGAGCTATTTACTAGGTACACTAATCAATGGATTTCTAGTTTATGTCCAATCTCAGGCTTATTTTTAATTTTATTTTTTTAATTTAAAGAGAATGAAAAATAATAACAAAGTAACAACACAGGCAAAAACAAACAAAATGATTGGAGTTAACAGTCATTTTATTGCATATTGTTATCTTTAAAGAAGTTACTCTAGTACTTGTTTTTTAAATGGTGTGTTGAATATTCTAGCAAAACCGTTAGTACGGTGTATCCAGTTCCTACTATGTATCAAGTACCTATTAATCTTCACTAAACCACTGTGATATAAGATGAACTTAAAGGATTTTAGAGGGAGACATTAGACATGAGATATCAGCCAACCTATCTGAGGTAGTAACAACAGAATTTGAATTAGAATTCCCAGCTGAGAATAAAAGTGCAATGTGAAATTATTACACTTCACTGATATCAATGACGCACATTCTCTGAGAAAGAAAAAAATTCCACAGAAATCACTTATTTGTGGTTGTTACTTCAGATTTTTCCAACTTTCTATACAAGAGTTCACTACACAATGTAAACTTCATAAAATAGGAGTTTTCTGAACAGAAAGTAAAAAGAGTTCAGTGGAGGAGTTGAAATTCAATCATTCAACTTTTTATTGTATATAAATATTCAACTTCATAAGATAGCTAATGTAGTAGATACAATTCTACGGCTCAGGGAACTCAAATTAATGAATACAGCCTTATGGAAATGTGAAGTCTGTCAGGTGTAAAAAGTGAACAGATCCCTACCATAACAGACATAGAAGCAGAGGAAAACAGAGATCACCGATGCCCTGAATGCATCTGGGATAGCCTCATGGAGAAAACGACCTTTTTACCTGCATCTGAATTTTGAAGTAGGCCGAACTTATTTTAAGGGTATCTTTGGTAGCAAACCAACATATGAAAAGCTATGGCATACAAAAGTGAGATGTCTGCAGGAGGGTAAAAATACAGTCCATGGCAACAACAGAGGGTTACTGGAGGGCATTTATGAACTTGAGAGAAAACTTAAGACGTTTGTCAATAGCATACTTATTTTGAAGTTCAAAATAATTCTCCCTGAAAACTTCTAAGTGAGATACTTTCTGTCCTTTCCAGCTGGGCGGACCAGCGGGGAGACACCACAGGAGATATTCTGTGAATCTTGCCTGCATAGGTTAACGTCACCCCACAGTTTGAGAGCTGCTAATATGGAAACATTTAAGAATGTCTTAAAAGTTTTTTCTTTAATTTATTTTTCATATGTAAGGAATTAACATCTCCTTCTTTGCTTTCTGAGGCGACTCTGTATTTACTGAGCTCGTGTGCTGAATCAGTTTACATATGCTCAAGAAAGAATACAAAAAGCCAGAACAGTTCTAAATGAAACCGTAATAAAATTCCACCTTCGCTTGGAAGTTGAAGGCTGCAGCTTGGGAAGGGCTGCGATCCCTAGTGCCAGAGGAGGTCACATCTTCTGTACTGTTGCCCCCGGGATACCGTTGCCTAACTTCATTCCTAAAATGAGCCTAAAGTGTAATAAAACATTCATTCTCACCTGTGGGTTCTGCAAGGAGTCCCACAGATGTATTATAGGAATTTGGAGTTCCTGGTGTGAACCACATTTTCCTTTCCAACCTAAAATAACTTGCTTTGGTATCAGAAAAATTAAGTTTTTAATCATAGCTTCTCACTTTTTTTTTTTTTTTACAATTGAGTGAACACAAGAAGGCTGATTAACCATTCTGGACTGTGATTTCATTATCTATCTCAAATTAGAATATTAGTGGATTTCTTACAAGATTGCTGCAAAGACTACTCAATAGATATGAAGTGTCTAACCCAGTACAAAGCAGACAATAAGGTATTCAATTAATAGTAATTATAATGGGAATATACTGATGTAATAAGAGGGAGGGAAGGGAGGAAAAGAGAAAAAAGAAAGGGACAGAGAAAAGAGGAGTGTTTGATAAAGCAATACCGCAGATGAACCTAAACTTTGATTAATCGTTGCATAAATAATTTCATGTCTTCATCTTAGAAAGGGTTTAGCCCCAAGAGTCTTGTCCTGTGTCTTGGTTACTTTTCTTTTGTTGCTGAGAAAAAATACCCAATGCTCAAAGTGAAGGAAGGAAAGGTTTACTTACCTTATAGTTTGTGGAGGTTTCAGTCTGTACTTGGCTGGCTCAGAGGCAGAGTGGCACACGGCAGAGGGCAACATTCATGGCAGCAGAGCACAGCAAAAACACTCAGCAGAAGGGAGGAATGGTCGCAAGCAGCCTCTTTCCTTCCCTTACATTACAATCTGCCTAATCCCTCCCAGGGGGCTGTAGCTCTCACACAATCTTCATGCCCTCGTCTTCCATAGGCTCAGAATGTATACAAAGAAAGCTCCCTGGCTTCCTGCTGAGTCACTCAGCCAAACCTCTAGACTCCCCAATTTGACACAATGTATCAACCATAATACCCTGAAAACAGAAATTGGTATATTTCTCTTCCCCTTGCCCTTTGCCAAAAATCTGTCTCTTTCCCACCAGTCCAAGCTCTGTTCCCCTGGGCCCAGAAAAACTATTTGCAACATGTATCTCCTTTCCTTGAAGGGGTCTCAAAAACAGAAATAATTTTTAAAACCACTTTTATATGTTAGCTATTGTTCTAGGTCTGTCTCAGAAATAAACTAATTGCTATAAAAAATTCGTGATTTACTTAAGGTACTTACAGAGAAAAGATACTCTGGTGATTGACCTGTACTGAATAAGTTAACATTCTTTCATTTTATTGACCTTCTTTTTTTCTTTTCTGTAAATTATCTATTCATAATGTTTTAAATCTCTTTTAGTAGCACAGGATATGAGATATTTCTTTTCACGAATATTTTGTATGCAGCTATACATATATGTCAGTTTTATGCTATTTGTGCGGCAAATACTTTTATCATTTTTGATCAGTTTGAAGTGGAAGAAGATTCAGAACTTTCTAAATGTCACAAGATGACAAGTGAGGAAGTGAGGAGTTTACACAGGAAAGTACACTTCCCAAATGCATAGCCCTTCTGAAATGCTGCAACTGCTCTGGGCCAGGCTGTTCTTAATGAACTTGAAGTCTCCCTACATTATTCTTTCAGATACCCCTGGAAGAGGGAGACAAGTCGTCTTTCTTGAAAGGAATAAGTAAATAGTAATATAACAGGCACTTAGCTAAGAGATCCATCCAAGGAAATAATGTAACTGAAAATCTCTACTGTGCTTTGAGGTACTGCTTCTGTTAATAACCAAAAACCAGTTAAGCACAGTAGTGTTCTCTGTGGGTATATATTAGTTTTCAAAGTGTGAAATGAGGTAGTCATGACAACTTTGCTCCACCACCAAAAGTCTGTGGAGCTGGTTTGAAATTGTCTTATGCAGTTTTTAAAAGTTTTTATTTACTTTGGATTATGTCTTTTTGGAAATTTTTAGCAAGCAGTTAATATATAACTGTAAAAATACTTGTAATATCAACATGCAGAGACCACCATTGTAAACCTTGTTTACATTTAGGATGTACCTTGTTTTCTTTTCATTTTCACAGGTACAATTCATAAAGACGAGCTGTTGCAATAAATGCAAAGCCATAACACTACCGAGGACTCCCTATCCATTCGTGGCCGCAGCTAATGGGGCAGGCATGATGGGACAACAGGGAATACTTTCTCCAGTATAGCACACCTCCCAGACTCACACAACTCATTTTATTGTTCCCTCTCTAATCAGTTCAACTGTTATGGAAATTTCTCTGCCCCAAAGTTCCAGTTCAATATATTACATAATTGTCTGCTTGCTGAAGGATCTGTCCTGTTCCAGCAATCCCAATCTGTAGACAGTTTTGGAGGAGCCCCAGGGTAATATAAGCAGGCATGTTGACAATTAATAACTCACCGGAGTGGAACAACATTTAGAGATGACTAGTCTGGAAGCTATTTGGTGACTTGATTCATCCACCATCCAATACTGAAGACAATAATCTTAAATCAATGAAGCCCATGTGAAATAGCTCTCAGTATTGGGGAAGGGAGAACAGTCCACCCAGGAAAGAAGAGAGATGTCAAGTAATTGGATTCCTTGCTGTTGTGAGAACCACATTTTCCTGACAATTTGTCACAAGTACTTTATCACTAGATGCACTTGCTCAGGCAGAGTGTGTTGTGCTCGGCAGCCTTATAAACCTCTGAGCTCTTTCAGCAATACCTTAAAAAGGAAAACATATTGTGATATGGACTTTAGGAGACTGAGGTGGTAGGTGCTCAAGTTTGAGCCCAGTCAGCAACTTAACAACTTAATAAAAACATTGGCCCTAAACGTCATGAATAGATTTAGATCCAAGCAGTTATTCTGGATGATTTCTTCCATCTTACCTTCTCCTACATTTTCACAAAACCTGAGTTTGGGAGGGTGGTGCACATCATCTGAACGTGCAAATAGTGTTCAGAATACTTTTATCAATGTTATGGAGCCTTTGCAAATATAGCCCAGACCAGTGATTGCAGATCTTTTAGAGCAAAGTGCCCAAACCGCCAAGCAAACACATTTCCATATCACAGTGTGCTAACAACACAATAAACCTGAATGCTGAGGTTTTACCTCAGAAATAACAATTCATACATTAACATCTTTTGTCCTCAGAAAAAAACACATTACCATGCACGCTCTGGTTCGGCCACCTTTTCTGCCTTGCTGGTGTATAAGGCTTTTGTAGGGCATGTAGGGGAAATAGATACCATATGAACATATGTGTATATGTATAGATACACATATACATATATACATTTAACACAAATGTATGCATGCATATATTATGATACATATATGTTCACATATGTTTCAGAGGGACAGAAAGATAGAGATTATTCTTTTCTTCTGACTAATGACAAGTGATACACTATTAATCTCTAACCCTCTGAGTAGATAGGGCACTTTAATCTATACATTAATCTTAATGAGGTTTTTATATATGGTTGAAAAGCTTGTTTCTCACAGATTGTCAGTGAGTGCTTACCAGCCAAGAATAAACTCCACAGATGAGTGAAAGTCTATTCTTCAAGAAACATAAAAGTTAAGCAGGTAGATTTCCTCGTTAAATTATGTAGTGTTCCTGTCTAGTGTTAGTTTTCTTAGATCTGAACCTGATTTCACTTTTACTTGTCAGAGGACAGAAATGAATATTTGGACCGCTTGCAAATTGACGGTGTGGTTACAAAGTAGATTCTGAAAGCTGTGTCAGGTTTTTGTTATTTTTTGCACAGAAATGAATGAAGTTCAGAGAACCCAGATGGTAAGGGAAAAGCATGGTACAGGTGAGGAGCATCACAATTGGGTGACACTAGTAGGAAATAGAAATATGAAATTGAAATGAAGTACAAAGAAACTGAGGAAAGAAGCAGCATGGGAAAGGAAAATAAAATATTACCAACAGGGTCAATTAGTTTTATTTGTATTATTTTTCCATAGCAAAATCCTATAACATACACAACCAAGGTAAGAAGGCACATAGCAGGGTGTTGTATAATTTAAATATTTTGCTGTTCTTTTTGAAAGGTCACATGGAGACACTAATTAAACTTAATATATTTAAACTGACAATATTGTGATGTAAAATGTAAGGCTCTGACCCCTTCTTAATGAAAGAGAGACAGAGACAGACAGAGAAGGAGAGAGCAGGAGAGAGAGAGAGGATTGAGACCGAGACATTCTTGGACACAAAGTGCTCTTCTTGGGCAGATGGAAGTCTCAGTGTTTTCACATATACGAAGCTGAACGGGATTTTGGAGAAGAGCACTCTTCTGGGGAAAAAGCATCTAGGCCTTAGGCCTGCCACACAACTTCGAGGCGCTAGATAACTTAGCTGCAAAATAAACACCAAACACAGGAGTGGTCAGAGTGCTTTTATCTTGACCCAGGACTCTTGAATATCCCCCTTTGCCTCCTTCCTGCTAATTTGTAACAAACAAAAATTCCATTTTATTTTCATGAGAGGAGCTGTTGGAAGGAAGTTGACTGAATACCAGTGGCCTTTTCTCCTTTGTCTCATATGAACCTGTCTTTTCTGACATGGCTCTCACATGGAATAATAGAAGGCCTGTGGCAGCCTTGCACTGAGGGATCAGGGCCAGTGACGTTAGCTCTTTCGGAGTAGATTTGCTTTCTTTTGAGTCACCGTGTTGCCATCTGTAATTTCAGAAACTTAGATTAATCTATTCAGGCACCTATAACTTTCCATACAGCTTTATGGACAAGAGTAATTTTCTCTGAATTTTGTCTTCTATTGTTTTAGATTTCACCTCACCTAAGGTGTGGCCAACCTCTCCACACTTCTGATCCTCTACTCCCAACCTACCACTTCCTTGTTCCCTGTACTTCTCATGACACTCATTCCAGGGCAGGGTGATTGATGGCAAAAACCCTGAGGTTCATTCTAAAAACCCTGAGGTTCATTCTTACATGAAGGAAGTCTATGAAACATGGTAGACCCTAATGGTTTAATTATTTTAAAGGGGAAAATATATTATGAATGTGAACAGTGAACTTCTAGGTGGCAGAACATCAAGAAGCAACTACCAGGGAATATTCTATAGGCATAGCTGATGTTTCTGCTGAAACATAATACAGAATGTATTATTTTTTTATTTTAAAGAGAATAATAATAATAAAAAGAACAATAGCAAATTACTAACAACATAGACAAAAAGAAAACAAAGCAAAAACAATAAAAATGATACAGTGTTTCAAGACAAAATGATAGAAATTAACAATGGATGTTATATTACATATTGTTATTTTCAGTGAAGTGGCTCAGATTACCAGATGTATGAATGCAAAATTGATCAAACCATTAAAGAGAATAAAAAATAAAAACTCCATTAGAAACAGTACAGAGTTTCACTAGACAAGATGGTAAGAAGTCACCAATTGTTCTTTTATTTCATATTGTTATCTTCAAATTAGTTGTTCAGATTACCAGATATAAGCATGCAAAATTGGTCAAAAATTAAGCATTAACGTGCCTTTCATAAACCATTAGGCACCAACAGTATAGTTACACTATATATATATATATATACACACACACACACACACACATATATAATATATGTGTGTATATACATATATATGTGTATGTATATATATGTGTGTATATACATATATATATGTATAGTGTAACATATTCAATAAGTTTGTGCTAAAGACCTACTCTGTACCAGCCAATGAACACATGTATGAATATGTCTACCAACATATCTTTTACCTATGCATACATGAAGACATATAGTTTTAATCAAATGTGTGTTGGCTTTTAAATCCCTTAACTTGGCTTCACACTGATAATCTATAACTGAATATTTCATGGTGGTTTCACACAAATAGTTTTAACTCATGTGATTTTATATATTCTACCTACCAGGTATTATGGTAGGTAATGCAGAATACAGCAATGAATAAAAAGCAAAAGAGAGCAGATTAATCGCAAGGAACACTTTTGTGAAGAAAGCATTTAAAGAAAACACTTGAAGGATAAAGAGGAGATATGACGAGTGAGAATATAAGTTTTGACATGTGTTAGAAGTGTGGATGAGTGTGTGTAATGTGAGATTGTACACTACTGGACCACTTTGCAGTGTTGTGGGAAGTAAGGGAATACCTTATAATGAGAAGTACAAGGTCTTTAGGCAGGTGAGACAATTCCATACAATTAAAGATATTGAAATGAAAGACATGGGCCCTAGCGAAGTACAGAAACGTGAAATTACTCAAATAAATTACAGTTAAGATTTTCTCATAACTAAGTAAAAGTTTGGCTACCTAAAAGAGAATTCTTAAAATATGTGTATGAGGTGTTATATGGAGAACTTTTGTGGAAATAGTTTAAATAAAAGTGAGTTCAGAATTATATTCATAATGAATTTAAGACTTTATGTTTTCTTTTTGTTATATTAGCACTTGCACTGAAAGTGTGAAAATAACAGTAACACTGCTGGGGCTTTACCACAGGGTGGTGACATCAAACTATATTAGCGGTTATTACATTCTTTATTGCCACGCATTTACAGTTTAACAAGCCCAAGCCATTTAAGAATAGCACTTGACACAGCCCTGATTTGCTGCCTTGTGGGATGTACAAATCACTTGTGCTACATTGAGAAGTATGACACTTCCCCAAGGAAAATTCTTATACAACAATCTATGAGCTACACTAGCTGTCTTTGTTGTAGAACACTGTTCTTCCTTGAAAGAATGATGGACAAATTGTGAACTTAGACAAACCATGCTCCCAGCAACAACCCCTCCCAGCCTTTTACACAAATTTCATGTATCACACATGCATTAAAACATTGTCTGCAATTACTTACAGAATTTAATGAAAGCTGTTGGGCTCAGGTACAGTTTTTGGGAGCCTCCTTTGTCAGAAACACCATTACCTTTAGGCTTTGGTAGGTAACAAGATATGTTACATGTCAATGAGATATTTTTGGCCAGCAAGCTCACCTTAGCCTGAGTATTCAGTGATTTTATTGGGGATTGATCATGAAGAAATGGTTAACATCAACCTGTAGCCTCTCTAAAGGTCTGACCAGAGGGCTCTGAGTTATATTAGCAGCGAGGCAAAAGTCCTCCTTCTAAATCTTGTTCTTTCCTAGTACATTGATGGCGCAACTTTCAGATCCTGGGTGCCAAACGGCAACCCAAAACCCACTTATTTATCTCAGTGTCAAAACTGCAATTAAACCTGAATACTGAGGTTACAGTATAGAAAAATCAACTCATATATTAATACATTTTTTTCCTCAAAGGAAAACACAGTAACATGTGCAGTGATCTACAACCATACCAGGCTCCAAAGTTCACAAAATCCTATGATCTAACACTCCAAGGATTTGGTGATTAAGCCAAAGAAGTAGAAAACAAAGGTTAGATTTCTTTTGGAACTAGGTTACATTTTTTACTGTACACAAACAAAGTATGGTTAATCAGATTTGGAGGTTTGCCAGATCTCCTTTCCAAAAGGAAAATGATGACCTGTCACTTCAATATAAAGTATATGAAATACCAGTGGAAAAATGTCAACTTTTAAATAAACATCAGATTTTAGAAAATGTGCATGTACTACTAAGAGTCGGAAAGCTTCTCATTATTTGACCTTTTTGTGGGAAGATTAGCAATAATATTAATATACATGATCTTTAAAAATATTCTCAAATGAATAGTGTACCACACAGAAAATGTGTTTAATCCAAAGAACCAACATTTTCTAGCTGACTAATACATGACGTTACAAAACCATGCAATAGGAAAAGACCCATTTAAAATATGATAGACTAATTATAAGGAAACAGAAGGATTAAAGGTTTTAAGGAAACAGAAGGTTAAAAGTTTTAATACAAATTCAAACTTACACTTAACTTTAAGGAACTATGACTTATTGAGTTTTGTTATAGTATCAAAGAGTACCCATAATTATCTGGTAAGACTAAGAAAATGCTTCCTCTGTTTTCAATACTTATCCATGTGAGGCTGGATTCTGTTTACTCAATTTAACCAAAAGAATGTCTTTCACCAGACTCAATGGTGAGTAGAAATGAGATTCCTACTCTTTTTTATTATGCTGAACATTAAAGATACTAATTGCTAAATGTATAAACACACTGCTCTAATCAGTAATTATTTCTTTTTTGTGAAACAATTACTTTTATTAAACATCTCATTGACATTAACAAACACTCAAAGTATCACTTCTTGAATAAATAATGAATAAATTATTGAATAAATTATCATGTAAACATATTTTTAAATGTATCAGTTTTAACTTCTCTTATGATAAATACAGATGGATGCAACACAAACTTTCAAAACCTATTATTGGCCTCAGTAGTTTAAAGAGTACAAGGAGATCCTGAGGCCAAAAATTTGACAATAGTCACTTAGAGCAAATTTTTCAACATGATTCTTATAACCTGCTCACTATAATCTGTCTCTGGGAAACCACTTGGTTTGTAAATAAAGGTTCATCATAACACAGTCATACTCAGTTTCTTATTTATTCTTTATTTCTACTTTCAGACAGTATGGCAGATTTGAATAGTTGCATCAAACTTAAGCAGTTAGGATATACTGCATACACACATACACACACACACACACATTTCGTTTGTTATTGTGACAAACTCTGTGATTTTTACTATCTGGCTATCTATTTTTTAAAAAGTTTACCATCTCTCAATTGTGGAAGCTATAAACTCAGTTTACTGACCTAAAGCAGCATTTTTATTTATTTTTTTAATTTTATTTTTAAGACAAAAGAACCCAGAATAACACAGAAACAATACAGAAAAATACCAAGTTATAGAGAAAATACTAGGGAATTGGCACTGGATGCTGTATAACATAATGTTATCTTGTACTTGTCATAACAAAATCAATAAAGGAAATACTGAATTACAGAGGAGACAGTAGGGAGCCATCACTGGATGCTGTATTACATAGTGTTGTCTTTGCATTTGTTAACACAAAAACAATAAAGGAAATACCAGATTACAGAGAAAATAGTAGGGGGTTACTACTGGATGCTGTATTACATAATGCTATCTTCGTCTTTATTACTCAGTTATATAGATGATGGCTCATTCAATTAATCAATTTTCTCCACTTCGCCTCCGTTGTTCTACCACCCTGTCAGTGGTCTTCCCACTGGTCATAACTGCAGTTTTGATTTATTTATTCCCTCATGCTCTTACTTTGGGAAGAGACTTGGCTGCTTCTAAATATGCTGTATAATACGTGGGTGTACACAAAGTGCTGTGGTGGGAGGTGGAGAAGCTCCCTTTGGCAAGCCCACACAGCCATCGGGTGTCCGGTCGGATAGGCGGGGTTATACAGCGAATCGCCAGGCTCTTTCAGCTCATCTGCATGTATAGGCTCAGGAGACTCTTCAGGGAGGTCCAGGGGCAGGGTGGGGAGCAAGGCAAGCCCTGGGTGCGGGACGGAGGACCTGGCATGGCCCGGGGGCAGGGCAGAACGCCTAGATCAGCATTTTAAATCATGATGAAAAGAGAAATGAAATAGAAGAAATAAAGAAAAATAGAATGCATTGTGTACTAGCACCTCTTTATTTAACTCGTTTTCAATGCATGTGTGTGTATTTATATTGAGTTTGTAAATATTTTTTTTAAATGAGTCATCAAAACAGTTGAAATCTGCTCATACCAAATAGAAGCAATGAAGATTCTCAGATGCATTTTTTGGGGAAAATTGTTGGTGTTTTCAGTACAAGAGATTGAATACAGGTCGTTCAAACCAAGTATACCTCCAGCCATTTTTATTCTTTATTTTAAGACGGGTCATGATATCCAGCGCAGGCTGCACCTCAAAAGAGAAAAGTCTTTACAAAGATAAACACAAGAATGATTACTAGCAATGCTTCAAACCCCTCAAAAATGTATCTTTAAGCTTTAATTTTACATAGAAAATGAGAGAGAGAGAGAGAGAGAGAGAGAGAGACAGAGAGAGAGACAGAGAGACAGAGAGACAGAGAGAGACAGAGAGAGAGAGAGAGAGAGAACACATTTAGGTAAAGTGTAGTCAGCACAGTGAATGAGTCTTACTTACCCTGGGAAAAGAACTTTTGTGATCACCTTCCTTTTCAAGTCAGTGTCAGAGATGTACTGTTAACATTCTAAAGCGTCTTAAGTTCTCCAAGGCAGAACTTAGCATATAAACCCAATGTAAACAGATTAATGCATTTACGTTAGTCTTACTGAAGATAGTCACAGACATTTATGGTGAAAGAACTTCAACATTTCAAAACTTTATAGTTTTTATAGACTGTACACTACCCCTAACTGTACAGATTTGGTTATTTTTCATAGCCTGTTGTTTTAAGAATTCTAAGTCAATGTCCTTTCTCTACACATGCTATTGTAGATACTAGGTTTATTTCTTAACCAGAAGTTAGTTATATGTGCTTTATTATGTTCCTATTGTTAGTCAACAAATTACTTCAATAATGGTTACCTTTAAAATTATTCACTGATGTTTATGTAGAATTTTTCAGGTATATAACTTCTGAGAACATAACGCCAAACATTCTGCAAATTGAATATACTCAGCTAAACAGACCGGACGTGGACCTTTTCCATTATACTCTGGAATACATTAGAATTATTTTTTGAGAGTGCTCATTTATTGAACATGATTTTAGGCACTTGGGGAGATAAAACATGCATAGAACTGTTCTCTGTCATCAAGGAGTTTGAAATTAACATAGCAATAAGACCTAGATATAAATAGCTAAACTAATTGTGTGTGTGTGTGTGTATGGACGTGCATAGTATAGTTCTACATTCAGTGTTCTGGATTCAGATTGAGAAGGTGTGAACTTTTTATAGTGTATAGCAGAATTTGACATACCTTGAATACTAAATAATTTCTTCAAACTAAAAAAGAATGGCATCACCACAAAAAAATGATCAAGGTTTTGTGAATCCTTTTTCACTGTTTCTACAAAAGCCTCTGACTTCTTAAAAGAAAACCCTTGTCACAGAGATGTTGAGCGACCTATTGACACATATTAAGTGAACATATCCATTGAAAACAGCACCACAGATGAGGGCTTCAGAGCCGCAAAATCAGAAGGACAAAGATAGACTCACTTGGTGTCTTGATTACTTTTATCTCATCGCTGAGACAAAATACCCAAAGCCCAAAATGAAGGAAGGAAAGGTTTATTTAGCTTACACTTTGTGGAGGTTTCAGTCCATACTTGGCTGGTTCTGAGGCAGAGTGGCACATGGCAGAGGGCAAGCGTTCATGGCAGCAGAGCACAGCAAAGACAACCAGCAAAAAGGGAGGAATGGCAGCCAGCAGCCTCTTCTCTTCCCTTACATTGTAAACAGCCTACCCCCACCCAGGGGGCATGTACCTCTCACATAATCTCCATGATCTCCTCTCCCATAGGCTCAGGATGTGTACAACGTAAGCACCCTGGCTTCCTGCTGAGTCACTCAGCCAAACTTCTAGACTCCCCAAGTTGACACAACGTATAAACCATAACACTTGGTTAGCATCTTTCTCCTAAGGTAGAATTCTGGACAAAAGCATTTGAGAGTTCTAGTTACTCAATTTCCTACCACAGTTTCTTCTTTCTCTCTTCTCTTTGCAATGCCAAGCTATCTACAGGACTCCCGAAACATTTATAGGGCTATACATTGCATATTTTACCTGCTACAGTTACTCGCTACCCTTTGCTTTCCATTCCACAATGGGAAAGAGAGCAGTTTTCCTTGAAATTTTACCTCAGGAGAAAATATTCAGTATTTTCAAACTGAGGGGTATTAATCTAGACTAGGAAAATCCTATTGCACTATGTTGTGTTGTGGTGTATTATATTCTCTGCAGTGACTTGGATGCTCAAAGTGCCACGTGTTGAGTCAATGTATTGTCAGTGGAGTTATGGTTATATCAGAGTTAAAAATCCCTTCATCGTACAGACGTGGTATACATATGTACTTTTCACATTCTCACCAGTGACTACCACTGATACCAAATCACAGCATCCTTTCCCCTGAGCCTAACCAGAGACTCAGCACATTCATGAATAGATCAATCCAGACAACTTCTACACATCAATGAGTACTGGCACACATACAAACATATAGTTCCCATGCAAAATTAATCCCTTGCACAGAGAAGTGCTAACTTGTCTTTTTAAATAAACTTTTCACTATATTAGAAGCAACTATATTTAGAAAGTGCAAATAGACTCTTCTGAATTTCTATCATTTTCCAGTTGTTAATGCATATGTAACTATTTATTATTTACCCAGCAGGTGCTAAACCTATATTCTTCCTACATGGAGTCTTGCCATCAAATACACTGGACACTGCCAATCATGTATTCACCAACAATTATCTTCTTCGTTGAAAAGAGAAACTTATTTTGTTCAGACAGTGGCCTACTGAACCCGCGTAGAGATTTGAATCTCCAGTTATCCTTCAAAATAAAGAACCCACAGGACACAGTCCTTGTAAATAACAAGGAAGTACGAATCAGCTTGAGTTTCTGGAAACCCATCTTCTTGTCTTACAACAGGGAAACCTGTATCTAATATCACATTTGCTCTAAAGAAACCGAGTATCTAGGATTATAACAATCAATCTCGTCCTATCTTCTTTTTGAGGAAATCAGAATCATACAGAATGTTCACATATCCTAGGGGACATAATGGTTGAATGATGTATGCAAACGTCAGAGATAGCTGAACCCATAAACATGCCAGAGTCATAAGGTGGTCCTCATTGGGAATTTCAAAAGACAAAACTACATGTGTTCGTTGGCTTTCCCATCTCTGGGACAAATTACCCAACACCTGCAATTTAAAAGCAGAGTGGTTTAACTTGAATGACAGTGTGAGAAGTTTGAGGAGACTGGGTGGCCAGGTTCCAAGGCAAAAACGTGAGGTGAGCCATCTAACGAGCTCACTCCAGCTGTGAAGCAGAGCAGGCTGGAAGTTCCTCGAATACTCGCTAGGATCACTGAGTTGCGGCTCTACTAGCCACAGGCAACGGAAGCAGCAAAAGATGTCCCTGCTGAAGCAGAGCGGGACATTTTAAGCATCCTCCAACTTCTTTCTCTCCCTTTCAGTCCATCTGCTGTGCAAGCCTATTGGTTGTCGCCACCCACATGGAGGCAGGTCTTCATCCCTCAGTTTGCTGGTCTTCATGTCAATCATCTCTGGATCACCAACAGACGTGCTCCCTGTGCTTTCCTAATCTTTCAGGCATTTCCTGATTCAGTCAAGTTGAAAGCACAATTAATAGTCACACTATGTTAATCATCTTAGTTAATAATAATGATACAGTAACAACTGTGGAACTCTTACAATAGCTATGCCAGACCCATCACAAACACATATTAATTTAGGTAATCTATATTAGAGAAGCCAGGAGGCTTGCAGTCTTATTTCATCATTCCAAGTTTACACACAGTGCAATAAACGTGCTCACAGGAATGCAGGGAAACTGGATGTGGTGGTATACACCTCTCATCCCAATACTTTAAGAAGCTGAGGCAGGAGGATCACAATTTCAAGCTCAGCTTACACAATTTAGAGAATTAGAGAGACCCTATTTAAAAAAAAAAAAGAAAAAAGAAGAAAAAATGTATACAACACTGGAAAGAGCCTGGGTTCAATCACCAGTACTGTTAAATCAATAGCAATCTAGGCATGGTGGATCTATAATCACACCATTCAGGAGGCTGAGGCAGGAGGATCTCTGTGAATTTTGAGGTTAGCCTGGGCTATATAGTGAGTTCAAGGCCACCCTGAAGTACAAAGTGAGCCTTGTTTCAAAAGATAAAATAAAGTAAACAAAAATAAAGTATAAAACAAGAACAACGGCTGAAAACAACAAAGATTGAAGGACTAGAAGAGCTGACCTTGGGTCACAAGCAATCTGTCTCCAAGTTCTCTCCTCTTGCCCATTCCACAGCATGACGTCTTGCGGAAGAATTTGGAAACATTCTGCAGGGGCCTTCAAGAGCAAATGTTTCTCCGTTCTCATCACTTATCCTTACAATTCCTACTACTTGCATTTCTCTGGCTTTTGCAACTTTAAAGAGAATAACGCATTGCTCAGAGTTTTGACCAAGTTCTGCAGCTGATCAGAGATGTTAGTAAGGGGAAATCCCTTAAATTATCTGACTCTCTGCTTCTCTCCAGAAACTTAGGTAAAACACCAACTAGTTCAATGGCTTGGAATACAGTAGATGCACAGAAAAAATGATTGAATGTAACACCTACCTTGTGTAACACAAGAAGTGGCACAAGTCTTTAATGAAGTGCTCTCTTTGAACTCAAGAGAACTCAAAATACTGAAGGAGTGCTACCATGTGCTCTTTAAGACCCAGAGCGCTTTCTGTGAGGATGAACTGTTTTATTTTTTCTCTGTTATGTTTCAGCTACATCGCACTGGGGATTATTTCACATGGTACAAAATGAATCTTTCACTCAAAGGAAGAGTGGAAAGTAGTGATATGTTCATCATTTCATTGATTTGAGGTGGATTTTTTTGTTTGCTTGTTTGTTTTGGGTTGTACATTAGCCACATGGCATCATCTTGTTCCTGAAGGGACAGATCTTATAAATCATTCCTCAGTTTTGAACAAATATTGCAGTGAGAAATGCTTCAGGGAAAAATCTTGTCTCAAGGAACTCCTTATTGTCAAGTGATTTTCCAAGTACCTGAAATAATATCATTTTTTTCAACTAATATCTCATTTAGCAGCATGCTTTTTAAAAAATACACAGTAGAGAAATGTGATTTTCCTTTTTTTAATTTTACACGATTCCTCATGTATGTGTGTGCCACACTGCCTGATGTCTTGTTTAAAATTCATTTTAACTCCAGTCACTCCTCACTTTAAGAAGAGTGGCATAGTCTATGCTGTTAAAAATATGCATAATATTTAATACTCTACTCAAATTACTTCCCATACAGAGAATGAGAGATGAATACAGAAAACTAGATATGATCTTTCTTCTTTCTGTAGAATTTAGAGATAATACCAAAAACCGATCATTTATCAGCATTTCTTATTAACCATCTGAATTTGCATAGGCAGATACGATAAGTTTATTACCAAATAGTTGAAAAAGCATCACATTTCCTATAAATGCTATCTTACCTGTGGCTGTTATAACAAGATACCATACACTTGGCTGGCTTGCACTCAGTAGAAATTTATTTTCTTACCATTATAGAGCTGGAAATCTGAAAAAAGGTTGCTTTGGGCTCTGGTGAAGGCCTCTTTCTGAGGTAGGTGGCCACTGACTCATCTGGCCGGCACATCCTGCCTTTCCTCAGAGGATGCGCAAGGAAAGAAACAAGGCCGAAGTCTCTTCTCTTAAGAAGAGTAGTAACACCCTCACACCCAAACCTCGTGACCCCAGCTAAATACAACTACCTCACAAAAGCCTCACCCCAAACATCGTCACATTGCGGGTGAAGAGTGTTAATGTTTGACTTTTGGAAGGGAGAGTTCAGTCCACAGCAGTGGATAAATAAAGAGGAAAAAAAGTAAAACTATAAGATTATAGAAAAAAATTGCGACACAAACAAGTTAATTGGGGTGTGAACTCTATTTTTAAAAATGAAGGGAGCAAATTTAGAAAATTCTCCTGGCCAGAGGAAGCAAAAGCCCACTAAAATTTGTGATTAAATTTGTAATGGTGAGTATTATGACCTAACCATCTTCTGTCACGCTAAACTCTATGGTTGCCTTATCTATTGACAACATTGAAGAATTTTAGGAAAAGGAATTGTGCTGTCTACAATATGAGGTAGAATAGGGTCTAACTGTGGAGAGAGCAGAATGAGCTATATATTAATTCAATACAAATAGAAGCTCAGGAACTAAATAAGCATTATAATAGATACTGCTCTCCCTGCAACACACACACACACACACACACACACACACACACACCTTTTCTCTGAGTATAGATGAGAGTTTATACTGTGTATGCATATGGCTTTCAAATGGCATATATTTAGTTGACATTTTTGTGTTTAATAGATGTTTGTTGAATATACACTAGTTTCCTAGCGCTGCTTATTACACTGAGTTGGTAACAACCAAACTTTGAGCTATGTACCATTTAATCCTATGACTCTTTCAGCAAAATAAAATTAAGGAAATTTATAAGCACAGTGTAGTAGAAAAGTTAGTTTGTTGGGGCTGGCTGCCATAACAAAGTATAGTCACTGTGCCCTGTATAATGTTTGGGTTGATCTGCGGTGGAGAGCACATAGTGTTTAGTAGAGTGTGCTGTCTAGACTCAAGTGTTTAGTACAGTATGCTATCTAGGCTTGTGTAAGTGTAGCTAATAATGTGCACAAAACAGTGACATAATCTAGGCATAACCTGTTAAGTGAAATCAACTGGACCACAAATAGGTTATCTGAAGTGGGCTATCTTCCTACACTTCTAGAAAGAACAGATTGGAAACCAAGGTTAACAAAGTTGGTTCCTTTAGAAAGTTACGATGGAAAAAGTTATTCCAAGTATTTTTCTATGGCTTACAGATGGCGATCTTTCTTTTGTGACTATTAGCAACATCTTCTCTCCATACATGTCTGTCAGTGTATCTAAATGTCCTCTTAATAGAGAAACCTGATACTTACATTCTTATGATATTTTAAACTTACTGCACTAATGCATCTTCAAATACAGCCACTCTCCTCAATTCTCCACAATGCCTAGTGACATTAGTCTTTTGAACACAGCACAGTTATTACATATGTAACAGACATTCAAAATTATTTCGATAGCATTTGGGTAATTTTATAATCTCCTATTTGGGTGCAAGAAAAGTGAAAAAAAGTACTAGGACTGTGGGCTGTTTGCTGAGGAATATTGCAGCCAATGGGCAGAGCCTGACACCAGCGAGACACCCTGAACACTGTAAGGTGGTGGACGCAGGCTGCCTGAGCACTTTGAAACTCACATCTCAGCAAAACACGTCCAAGATGCTGGGCATGGAGCTATAGAATTGAATGTGCCCTACTATGCTTTAGTCTTGCTTTGGTCTGCTTTCTTTCTATTACCTTCCCCTTCCCCTGGGAAATGGAAATGACTACTTTGTGCCGTTTTCTCTAGGGTTTGTGCTAACTTGTTCGATTTTCATTGTTTTTTTTTTTTTATTTTTGCAGATACTTATGTCTGACATTTGCCTTGATTCTCAAAGGCGACTTTGCAACTGGACCTTTGAGTAACACTGATTCTGAACAGATTTGGGGAAAAAGCATTTTTAGTTATCCATGGAACATTTATATCATTTTAAACAAAATTATGGTCTTGGTTGTTTTTTTTGTTTTGTTTTGTTTTGTTTTTTGTTTGTTTTTTTTTACCTAGAATTGAACTCAGGACTTTGTGCTGGCTGGGCCGGGCCCGTGCTGCTGAGCTGTATCACCGTTCCTGCCCCTGCCATTGAAAGAAGTTTGGGTGTCAAATTGACGAGCTGTGAATCTTGACAATTGGTGATAGTTGATCTTGTCAAGTTGATTTAAGAGATGTCTATAGAAATGATTGGATGTTGAGGATATTAATAGGTGAATTAATCTACAGATAAATCCATTATGAATGGAGTATTAAGAAGTGGGGTCTAGCTGGATTTCCTACGTCATTGGAGGCATAAGATTAGCTTTTCTTGGGCTCTTTATCTATCTCTGCTTCAGTAAGGTGAGTTTTCCTCTACTACACAAACAGCTGATGGAAGACTAAAGCCTCTGATATTATGATCCAAACAAAGCTTTCATCCTTTACATTGTACACATCAGCTATCTTTTCCCTAGAAGTAAAAGGGTGACTAATATGAACATACATTTGAAATTCAAAGTATGGCATTAAAAGTCTATTATTTGATAATGATGGCCTGGAAGCTGTAGCATGTTGTTTTGCTTATTTTGTTTTGTTTTGTTTTGTTTTGTTTTGTTGTATTTTGTTTTGTTTTGGAGACAAGGTCTCTCTGTTGTTCAAGCTGGCCTTGATATTGCTGTGTAGCACAGGCTGGCCTCGAACTTGTGGTGATCCTTTTGTCTAGGATTCCAGAATGCTAGGATTACAGGTATGAGCTGCTATGTCTGTCAAGGTTAAAGCTTTTTAAATGAAACTTATGGCTATGTTATGCTTTCCTCTAAATCTTTAGTTTTGCGTTAAGTATTTTTCTACTCAAAGCTTTCCTATCATTTAATTTGAGAGGTTGTGGTCTTTTTTAAACAAAATTTAAAATTTTATAGTTCTAAAACTTTACACAAAAGAGCATATAATAGTTTAGTCAAACTCTTTTCAGGAAAAATACGTGGCTTTACTAAACTTCTATAATCTGTGTCTCTTCAAATAGACATTCTATTTCTTCTGTTCTGTAAAGATGGTAGTATTTCATTGTCTTCTATGTATATCAACATTCATATTATAAAATGTTAAAGTTAAAAATTTGCATTATAATGAGACTGGTAACTGTCCAATGTCTTATTCTAGAATACAAAGTTCAAGCATTATACCTTCAGGGGCAAGATGTCAACTTTTAAACTTAAATAAAGAGTTGAAAAAGCATAAAACTTAAATGTCTTTTTTTACAATTTTTAAAAATAGGCCTATCTCATATTTTCTTATTTCTAAGAAATAAGAAAATGTCTTCAACAATGTAAGCCTATGACATAAATTTTAATACATGATTTATGGTTACAAATTCATTTTTTCATTCTCATTTATTATGGTGTGTCACATTTTATCATGCCTGCATTTAATCATCTCCTGTCTGCATATTAATGGTTACAAATACGATACCTGTATAGATCCAAGAAGCCAGGAGCTCAGCTGTCTCAGAGTGTAATGGTTGAGTGCCTTGAAAAGTGAGGTTTGAAAAAAAAAACACTCTAGATGTCTTTGTATATGCATATGCATTACAGAATAGCTTATATGGGGAAAAGGAAGGTTTTTCTATTCTGTAGAGTCAATTTTTATAAATTGATTTTTCACAAGCCCCCATAATTCATACATCTATAACTGTATTCAACATACAGTAAGCCTTGTGTCAAAATCAGGTGTGATCATAAAAAAGACATTGCTAAGCTTTGGTGTCAAGTTTAGGCTACTGGGAAATACCTAAAACAACTCACAGTTACATCTACTCATTTTGAAGCATTTATTCTAACATTGCCTAAAGTATATGAATGAAAAGTGATGATCTGGGACTTTATTTGACTTGATAATATGAAGATTTAAGATTGCCCAAGAGAAATTATAGTTAAAATCTAAAGCTCTGTCAGTGGAACTTGGAACAGAAAGTTGATGATAAATACAGTCATCTCTGTTTCCTGGGAATTAATTGCAGGATGTCCCAGATTCTTCACTTCATATATATCAATATCTGAAGATACTCAGCTTCCACTTTTGTATGACACAGTCTTTGCATGTACACCATGTTCATCTTTACATATACCTTCATTCATCCCTAGATTACTTAAACTACCTAATACAATGTCAATACTATGTAAATAGTTGCTGTACTACATTATTTAATGACAAGGAAATGTACATGTTCAGTACAGACACAAGAATTTCCTGAACCAGTGGATGTAGAACCCACAGTGCAGTGGACTGATTCTACATGTTTGTTTAATGAATAAATATTCCTCTTTGGTCAAACAGCAGTAATGGAGAGCCATGTCTGATGTGAAACCATGCTAAGCTGCAATACTCTCCATGAAAATGGTCTTTGAACTAGATACAGGGGAATGACTAGACTGGATTCTACGAACAATGAAGCAAAGGAACACAATTCAATTGTAGAATAAAATGCAAAGAACAAGCCTAAAACAAGCCAAACAAGAAGTCATGAATGGACTGGAAGAAACGCATAAGTTTGAGAGGGATGTGATTGTAGAGGTGGAGGAGAGCGCTAATATAATCAAGGACAGAAGCTGTGTGATCAGGGATACAGTGTGTGCTGCTGAGCATGGAAATGGAGGTCAAGTTTGAGGACTTCAAGGAAGCATGAAGAAGGTGGGGAGTGTACTAATTAAGCGCAGCCACTTGCATGGCTGGTGCTGTGGGAGACAAACAGAAGTAGAGTAAGTTGTTATCTTTGGCCTTCAGGATTGCTAAGTGGAAAGATACTTCAAACTCAGTGAAAATCAGAAGACAAAGATCAAAGAAGACAAGATAAAAGAATAGTGTAAATTTAAAAAGTGGGTAGTTTGGCATGGATATCACTATAGCTGCATTCAAGGATTAAAAATAAAGGCGCATTAACTCCTAGTTTTAAAACAAGAGCATTGGTCTTGAACTGAACCAGAATGTAAAATCCTGTGGCCCTAGCTTCTAACATCATCTTAATACTTAAGAAAAAATTAATTTCAAACATAAATTTCATGGTTAAAAAATAAGATATTTGTTATAATTATTTCATTGATTCTCTATTTGTTCCTTTACACAAAATTTTAAGGTAAATGCATCAATAAGATTTAACAGATCTGTGAATTTGATTAATTCATCCCATTTGCAGAAATGTACATTTTTGAGATGGAAAAGAAACTAAACTTTCCTTTCTGAAAAGTGCTTAAGAATTCTTTGGGCTTTTGCAGACATGCCAAAGTACTTCCTAGTAATAACTGCCATGAATATCAATAAAATCAGTAATCTTTTTCGAAGGATACATAGAACTTCTTCAAGTTGAAATTTCAATAGCTTCTAGCTGTATACTAGTGTTGCTGCCTATATGTCGGGAGCTTGCAAAACTTGGATGTTTTATGCATGTTTCTACATCGTATATTTAATATTTCTCCTGCTGCCTTCCATTCAAGAAAGCAGGTCATTATGTAACTTTACAGGTAACTGGTGATATTAATATTACTTAGGTAACTTCAATCTGCCCAACTGTATACACTTCACTGACCATTACTTCAAAATGGATTATGTACGATTATATGACTTAAGTTATGATCTTAATGACTGAAAGTTTCTGCAAAATTTCATCTTTCCCTAGATAAGAAACAAAATGCAACTTTAGAAGAAATATTAAAGCGTATTTCAAAAAGATTTGCTACTTGTTTAGTTTGCTTGGTAGGTATATCACTTTTAATATAATTAGGTTATTTGCTATAAAATATAGATTATTTACCTTAATTAACTCAAGCATAGTTCATAGAAAGGTTCTTTTTAAGAAAGCAAAAATGAACATATGCAATTGAAGCAGTCACTGTTAAATATATAAAATATTTAATTACATAATAATACATATTAGCTATTCATCCCCAAACCATTCTCATTCTTTTATTCTTAATTATCTTCATACATTACAAAGGAAACTGTATATGGAGTAAATAAATTGTTTCCAAAGAACTATGACTCTGGCGCTGTGTTACCATAGACTTGTATAAAAATTTCTTATCTAAACTTCTCATTTTACTTATTGATAAATTGGAGATAGAAAAATAGCTCCAGGAGAATGAAATAAAGCCATTTCGTATATGTTGTATGAAACCATATGTATAATACATATTCTATGAATGCATAATGTTATTAATATACTCTATATACTAATTATTATTTAACTAATCACAAAAATGAATAGCAATGATTTTTTTGTTGCTTTTCTCAAATTTTGTTAAAACCTTCAAAGTCCATGACTGGTGATTAAATTATTTTTCCTCATAGAAACTTTGTGAATATTTTATTTAAAATATAATATAGTATAGTTGTCCCTCACTATATCGGGGTTCACTTATTGCGGCTTCACTGTATTGTGGGGTTTAAAAAATATATCTAATGCTGTATCACAGAGTTTTCACTATATTGCAAGATTTTGCAGTATATAGGTATTTATATAATATTTATGATTTTAATTATTTTGCCTAAAATATTTAAAATGATGTTAAAATGTTAATTCAAGCATATTAAAATATTAAATTGACATAAAATACAGTATGTATTTCATCAGCAGATGAATACTGTACTGTACACAATTGCAAAGCAGTTAAGCCACTACTGCTTCTGTGAGATGTTAAAGTGAGATGGTACACAGCACACCATTCATTAATGGGATTGAAAGCAACCAGCCACAGCATTGTGTTCTGTATCCTGGGCACTGATTGGCTCAGTGACTGGACCATCGCTCTGTTTGCTCCTCGACACTGTGCCCATACATTCAGCGTTTCTCCTTGTCCACTTCACGTTGAGTTCCCGTACAGGAACTGTTTAAGAGCATATAAGAGATGTTTATGAGTGTGGGAAAGGGTAGTAAGAGAGTGGGAAAGGTTTATAGGAGTGTGGGAAGTGATTATAAAGCCTTAAATGTATATAAATAATAAATATAATGTTGCTACTTCACAGATTTTCATCTATTGCAGGGGGAGGGGCAGTCTCTGGAATGTAACTTCAGAGATAGGCAAAGGATCACTGTATAAGAAATTCTGTGATTGACATCACTGGTAAGTTAAGATGAAACGATACTTTCAAATGATTATAATATTCAGTAAATATGTTACTTTTATTGTTGTCCTGATTCTCACTGCTCATCAACTGATTAAATTGTTGATTATTGTCATGGCTCTCTTCTTTTCAGCTTTCGTTCCCCGTAATCCCATTCCCAAGATGATTTTATGTTATCTTTTTTTAGGTTAAATCCTCATAAACTAAGCTTGAATCTTCTCACTGACCTAATTAAACATGGGGTAGGTCTTCCTGCTTTCCATTTCTTGGCATTCAAGGCTCTCCAAGTTGTGGTGCCTTCTTCACACTTGGGTTTAGCTCTCAGTACTTATCACCAGGAACACTTAGAATTCTTGCAACAACACTGAGCAAAAGAAGCTCCAGGACATGGATTCATGATCAGCCTCACGCATTTACTTAAGCAATGGTTTCTTTCCCCTGAATTCTTTTGTTTCTTCTCTGTGAGTTAAACATTCACAAGGACAATGTGTTATTCAAAGTAATTTGACTCCTATAAAAGACAAAGAAAAGAAAAAAGAAAACTACCTAAAACCTAAAGGTCTTATGCAATCAACGCTCTGAACATCTCAGATTCATGAGTCCAAATGTGGACAACATGGAAATTAAAGAGGCTGGAAGGGTGAGAGGTGTCTCCATGGTAAGTGGCATGAGACCCCCCCAGCCATATTTCATTAATTACAAGGAGAACTGAACAAAAAAATGTACACTGGGGCAAAATTTAAGAGTGTTAGAAAAAATAGTATTTTCTCAGTGCACTACAAAGAGTTTGCTAAAATCTGTAAGATACCCTCAAACCTTTTCCAGAGTCAGAATGAATTGCTCACTTCCTCTATGATCTACTTCAGGACAGTAATCTTCTCCCCCGTGGAAATTAGTACTGTACTTATATCTAATATCTCCTGAGGCAGTCCGGTCGTGAGGGAGGCTAGTGCTGTATGTTTATGCCATAATCTACATTATCTGGTATTGAGCCTCGAACACGGAATTATTCAAAAAACATTGTTAAAAAAAGAAGATCTCAGCTGGGCTAGAAATCCCAACATTTGGGACAGCTGAGGAAAGAGGATCACAAGTTCCCTGGCCAACTTAGTTTTTTAGCAAGATTCTATCTTAAAATAAAAATTAATAAATAATAGTTAACTGCAGATGTAATGCAGTGCGAAGTTTCAGGGTCCAGGCTCCATAGTACAGACACAGAGCAAAGCAAAGTAAAGCGAAACAAATGCATCACCAGACGTGGTGGTGCACTCCTGTAATCCCAGCACTCAGGAGGCTGAGGCTGAGGCAGGAGGATCCTTGTGAATTCAAGACCAGTCTGGGCTACAAAGTGAGCTCAAACCCAGCCTGAACTGCATAGTGAGACCCTGTCTCAAAAAGACAAAAAAAAAAAAAAAAAAAAAAAAAAAAAAAAAAAAAAAAAAAAAAAAAAAAAAAAAAAAAAAAAAAAAAAAAAAAAAAAAAAAAAAAAAAAAAAAAAAAAAAAAAAAAAAAAAAAAAAAAAAAAAAAAAAAAAAAAAAAAAAAAAAAAAAAAAAAAAAAAAAAAAAAAAAAAAAAAAAAAAA
>PVLD010004534.1:59711-76986 GCA_004027595.1 Dinomys branickii | reverse complement strand
CAACTAGAAAAACCAAATATATCAAGAAAGATGGAGATAAAAGAGAAAGAAAAGGAACATGAAGTGAACATGAACTTGGATTTCTACAAGTAGCTAACTCTAACACTTAGCTATTTTTGTCAACAAACCACATAAAACTACGTAACAGAAAGGAAAGAACAACTAAATGCCATAAACATAACCTGTACAAAAAGCGACCAAAATTTAAAAAGGCACTAAATACATAACAGCTTGAATCATTCAAACTCCCATGTTGAGGGGCTAAAAAAAATTCCATTTTCCTTAAGCCTTTTAACAACAGCAAATACTTGCAGGGGACATTTAAAATACTGCTGTGTTTCATTAAGTCCTTTGATGACTACAGAAGATAAGACTTATGATTATTTTTATTATGGATAATTTTAGGGAATGTATGTGTCAGTGTGTGCTTTGTTTTTCTAAGAAGCAAAGGCAGGGACATAATTAGGTAATTTAACAATAAAATATCTTAATTTTATTTGCCTCACAACAGGACTAAATATGTTTTGTGGGCAAATGTGATTACATTATTTTAAAGAAATTGATTGTTGTGTCCAGAATTCTGTAGGCTGTTACTTTTATCTTTGTACATGGAAAAGTGACCGATTTTTCCAGTCTCTTTTTGACAACTCAGTGCCTAGATTCCAGGTGTGGTTTACTCATTCACTAAGCTAACTCCATTATTGAAGGTCACCTCCTTCAGGAAGAGGGAATGTTAGGTTCTGTACTTGCTACTCATAAATACCGTAATTCTTTTGACTGAAGAGCAATTTGGAACAATGCCAAAATCTACACATGGTCTACATGCTTGCACACACACTTGAAAATATTGCTATTTCTTAAAATACACTACTTTATTTCTCACCTTTCACTTCCCTGCAGTCTGGTTGAGGCAAGACTGGATTTGGCTGAGTTAGTCTCTAGGGAGAAGTTTGGCTGAAGTTCTGCTTCATGTTCCTAGAACCAGGGGCTGCCTTGGGGATATGCCTCTTATGTGATGGTAGATCCATCAGAAGACAAGGGATGGTGAATGTGGGTCACACAATATCCAGTGAGAAAATTTCTCCCACATGGGCAATGGTTCTGAAACTTTCTGAAGATTGACACGTTTGCAATAAATGTACTGGGAATCATTAGTATGTCATCTAATTTTCTTCCTTGGTAAGCAGAAGATAAAAATAACATCATTTATGGGAGACCGTTTTGGGGAATTACTGTGAAAATACCTTAGAATATGTTTAACAAACCATTATGTACAATATGGCATATCTTTTAGGTTCATATACCTCTCTATTAGTTCAAGGAAAATTTTTCATTAAAAAGTAATAAACATGAAACTGTCATGTTATCTCTCAGTTGACACTGTAGCATAGTATTCACAGACTATAATTTCATAATGAATCATAAAATGAGACCTCAAACAACCATCTCCTTGTTTGCTGCCTGCAGTATTAGTTGTGAGTCTTGTTTATTTACTAGCTGTGAAACTTGTAGAAATATTCTTATAATGTTGGCCAAATAAAGCTTCCATGAAATATTTGAAATAGTCAAACAGACAATATTGTATTTGAAAATCACTTAGGCAACATCTAATACATTAAAACAAACAAAAATCTCTTGTTTTCTTCACTTTTGATTTTTAATCTTTTCACAACTCTAGAAATTATTCATTTGTCACATGCATGTTTGAGATAATAGCTAGAATCATCTGATGTCTGCGAGTTAGCTGGCAAGGACTTTGAGTGACCACATACTGTAACACTTAATTGGTAACAGAACTGCAAAATTATGAAATTCAATAATTTTCACAAGCTGTTTTTTCCCACAGATGTGTAGTAAAAGCCTCATAAAATCTATTTGTCTTGCTTCCAAACCTTCTCTATCACCAGGAATGACTGAGAAGATCTTTTATGAAGAAAAAAGAGAAAAAAAAAAGATTGTCATTGGTGCTGAGGGACAGCTACAAATCCGTAAAATAAAATATCATTCTAATTCTGAAATACTCAATATCGTGCAGCATAATTTCAATTGGTTGTAATGTAACAGAGATTCATGTTAAATTATGCTCTGGACAATCCAGAGTTGGTGAGAACCATATGCTAAATTCCTCAAGGTGCAGTGACAGTGGCTTGTATGCTTGTTAAGGACATGCTAGGCCATCAGAAACATATGTATTCAATGGCTTCACAATGCACAAGCTCTCAGGAGGGCATTACATGGGAACATCATAATCTGCAAGAGGAATTTGCATCCTCTTTTTTACAATTGGGATGATTTTAGTTTTGCATTAAAATTCAATAAAAACTCAAATTGCTTATTCTTGAAACAGGCAGTTTCTTGAGCATTTCTTTAGAGATTTTTAGAAAAGTTGTCAATCTAATTTCTTATACAATTTATCCACATTTGGGAGGAATGGAAACTGTAATGGAAGGTAATTGTCCCTGTTTGTGCAGAAGCCATCACAAGCGTTATCAATACTGTTAACAATTTCAAGTCATTACCCATTTAATTAAGTATGATGACCAGTTTACATGCATCACTGTATTTAGCCCTCAAGCAATCAATGTGACCTTTTATCCCCATTCTATCCAACAGAAGATTAATATATAAACAACTCTTTCAAGGAAATACAGTAAGAAGATGGCTGATTCACACTTTTGATCCTAACTCTATAATGCAGACTCTTGTTAGTCTTTCGTGTGAAAATAAAGAGCATATGTTTTGAGGAATATTATGTGTCATGTGATGAATGTTAAATAAGTTGAAATAATTTTAATCAGGAATGTACATCCTAAAGGGACATGATAAATAATGGCTACTGAGATAGCATTGTATTTCATTGTCAATCTCATGTAAATGAAAGCCAAGACTTGTGTCAGTAGAGACATAGCTTTAACTTTTAGTTGTGAGAATCATAGCTGTGTATGCAAACATCCCTACTGAATGTTTTTTGTGGTCATAATTTAAGGGGTGTTTCAGCATGTCACCCATTAATTTGTAATCCAGGTAGCAGCATACAGACATGAGGAAAAGAAATGATTTATTTTTTCATATGCAGTACTTTATGGCCGTCTCTCAGAAAACTGCAAGAGATGTCTTTGGAGGGTAACCCACGATCACATCTAAGTATAAGGTACATAGAGAAATATTCTCTATTATGGTCCTAGAGACTTAACCAGTTATAAAATGTGTTTCTGTTACCAAAGATGAAAGGCCCATTGGCTTTTGGATACTTTGAACAGATGTCAAAAATCTAAAAATACTCTTCCAAAAAATAATTGAAAATTATTTTCACTTAAAAACAACTTAAGAAATATTAATGACAATATATTGAGTAATTTGTATGGCCATGTTATAAACAAACTCTCTAAGCTCTTAATGCTCACTTGCATCACGGATTATAAAATTGTCAGTAATGTATAGCATGGTTTTAATTGTTAGGTAGAAATAAAGAGAAAGCTGTGGCCATTCTGCACTGTACGAGTTATATGCATGACACGTGAAAGTCAAATTACTTACACCCATGCTAGAACAACAGCAGTTTAATAATACTCAACTAGAGATAAAATGACCACATACAAGTCCCCAGAGTACATGGTAGAATTGACCTCGTAACTGCAAGAGATCGTGCATCTTAGCAACCACATAGAAATCAGGGGCTTTATTTCAGCACAATAATCACTTGTCACAAAGCATTCATGCTTTTTAATGTGAGTTTTATTCCTGTGAAGTTTTGTGTATTGAATTATGAATGTGATTCTCAGTTGTTTGTTAGAAATTTCTGACTAGTTTTATGTGTATTGTGTAAATATATAGTGAAATTAGTTTAATTCAGTATGGCTTCTTGGGTTTTCTTCCTTCTAAGTTAGTTCATTGTTAAAGTGCTTAAATTGCAGACACAGACATATAGAAAGTGCCTGATAAATGCACATAACTGCTTGTGGTAGTGACGCTGAATTCCAATCTCCTGCAAACCAGATCTATTCACTTCGTGCCAGGCAGCACCATCTCCCACCTGAGATTAATGGGCACTTTTCTCTCCCATTCTCTCTTCTCAGCATCTATCATCTTCTTCTCTGTCCCCTGGGTATCTGTGCCACTGATCAGGAAAGATTTAATACCAGCACTTTTGATTGTTCATTTTGAACACTTGTAAAATGCAGGTTGTGTGGAGCCCATTTGGTCATTTCATAAGAGTGAGTGATGGACAGAGAGAAGGACCACGTGAATGAAAGTGTTAACATGGAGGTGCATGGAACAGACTCTCATTTGAAGGAAGATATTGCTGCCCAGAACCCCGAGAATGCTCCAGCAGGATCACCTGCAACTCAGGGAGCTGACCCACGGAGCTCGCCTCTTCATGGTTGCCTGTATCCAGCTACTGAGTGAGGCAGGATACAAAGAATGAGCAACTTTAATTTGTTGCAGGATACATTGGGTTGGTTGAGGTTTTATCAGGCTAGTATTACAATTTAACATCTCCTTTCCAGTTCTGACTTCTCCTCCTTTGTTCCACATGTAATGATCCTAATAATTTTCTTATTCTACACACACATACTGCACCACATAATCTGCTTCTGGGAAGGTGGAGCTGTGACTCTGAGTTACAACTATATTGCAGGTGCTAGGTTCTCCCTAGTCCCCAGCCTTGGCACCATAAACACATACTTCAGTTTATCCTCTCTCATTCTATAAGAGTCTTTCACCAAAGATAATGAAAATCAGAGAAAACTACTTACTTAGTCAAACACACAGTTGGTAAATTGATAAGAATACAGAATACTTCAAATGAAAGGGCCCAAAATTCATTTTTTTAAAAAAGAGATTACTTAACAAGTGTTTAATGTAGATCAGATTTCGTGTTAATTCCAGAGTAGATAAACAGGGCAAACATCCTAGAAGCTAAAGCAGATGCCCTTTATTACCCTTTTGAAATTTAAGAAACAGCCTTTTTCAAGAAATTCAAGAAATTGCCACATCTTGCTCTAAAAAGAGGAACAGATATAGTCAGGGGAAAATGTAAAGAGAAGCTTTGAAGAACTGCAGGAGATTATAGAGGGCTTTTAGTGAAAAATAGCATTTCGCCTTGAGTAAAGTTTGTCTGGGGTAAATAAGTAGAAAAGACTGTTTGAAACAGGAAATGGAATGTCCAAAAGGTGCTTGGATAAAAGACATCATAATAAAGGAGGGACATTCTTGTAAACAGGACAGAAAACAATGGACCCGAGAGAGAGTTATGCGAGGTAGGGAAGGCCAAAGTAAAGAGTTTCATCTTCACTTTAAGTGTGATGAGAAGATATCAAGTAATTATAGACAAATTTTCATTTTGGAATCATTAAAATGATTTCCCTTCCCTTCTTCATCTTTTCCATCCTGTCTTCCGTCCCTTCCTTTTTTCCTCCTTCCCTCCATTCCCTCTTTCTTTCCTTTCTTGTTGCAAGGCGAAGCCACTGGAGGAGATTAGAACAGGTAAGGTCTGTGTAAGCCTGAAGAGCCAAGTGCTTACCAAGGATAGAGCAGAAGGACTAGATGGCAAAAATGTTGACAGTGGGGATGTAGGGTTTCCAAACTCTGCAGAAAATGTCACTGAATTTATATTATTGAGTAGTTTTGGGAAGGAATGCTTCCCTGAAACAGGTCAAATTTCTACTGTATTAAGCAGGGTTAAGAAACAGAAGGAAACTAAGCTAATACGTTCTCTACTCACAAATCCTTGTGATGGGAAGCATTGAATTCAGATAAATAGGCAGCTTTGGACAGGTACTAACACCCATAAATCTTCTCACTGGCCCAGCATAACAATATGCTGATGCTGCCCCCATAGAATGTGATGTGTCTTTAGTACCTTAAAGATTCTATTTTAAAGTTAAGGTTGCCCACTTTATTGTGGATTTTCCAATGATACATATGAGTTCTGTTTTTGACACTTGCTTATTTTTGGTCGCTAAATTAGCAGCAGTTTTAATCATGGTATGGGGTATGTTGCCATGCTCCTCAATGATATTACCCATGCCTCACAGGTCAATCCTTTAAGTGTGGAGCAGCTTGATTATGAAACTTCTCTATGGATATGAGCAATTTTGTTTTCCCAAGCATTGCTTATGAAGGTACTAATCAAATTCATCCAAGTGCTTGCATTTTCAAGCGTCCAAAAGACTGTTTATTCTTATAAATTAGCTTTATTTCATTAAAACAGATAACAAGGTAACTAAAAGGCTTTCATTTTCTGATCAGGGCTCACATTTAAATGAACATGAGGAGTGTTGAGAGCTACAGGATAAGGCTCAAGGAGATAAATCAATATTTCATGCAATAAATATGGAGCTTTCCTCTCTAGAGGAGAACTGGATCATTTTTCTCTTCCCTGTCTTCTCTTTCTATTCTGGTCCATCCTCCAAATGCTGGCAGATGCATCTTTATAAATCAGCCTAATCATGCCTGGATCATGCCTGAGACTCCAGGATGGCTGTCTACTTCCTACTGAATGAAGGATAAACATCTTCGCCCAGAATTTAAGCCTCTTCAAAATTTGATTCCATGCTATATTTCCAGCTGTATTTCCTCCCATTTCTCTTCCCAGGCACACTATGCTCTCCTTCTGAAATTGCTCATGTGTTTTCCAGGAAAACATGCTATCATGTACTTTCTTGGTTTTGCATATGCTCTTCTTTCCATCCAGAATAACACCATTCCTTTTCTTAAAAAAAAAAAAAAAAAAAAAAAAAACTTTTGTTGTTTTCTTTTGTCCTGGAAATTACATCCTTAGAATTTAAGCCCTATATCCAATGTTGTCTCCTTTGAAGAACCTCTTGAGTAACTTTTTCTTCTATTGTACAGAAGCTGTGCAAATATTTCTATTATCTCCTTAATCATAATATTTTGTATTGCTTTTGTTTCTTATTTGTCTTCCTAAAGTGCTTTTCGTATGTTACAGAATTTGAGAAAGTGATGACAGATACATCCAAGTTTCCCTGGTTGCTTGTCTGTTTTCTTGTGTGTTTGCTTTCCACAAAGATGAGGAATATTAAATGTAAGCAAGGTAGGTGCTCCCAGCGGGGCATACACAGCACACCTCAGAGTTTCCCTTGTCCTGTATATCACCGAAAGCACTTACATAGGGAGACCCCTAACTTACAGGAAAGGGTCCATGAAAGTATATAAATATTCTTAGCAATACACTTTTCAAATTAAGAAAATAAATACACTGGGCATTTCTGGCACATACTAAATGCAGTGCTATACAGGAGAAAGCACAGAGAACACTGGAAAGGACTGTTTAAAAGGCATAGTGAGAATATCACAGATTAATGATAATTTCAAGATATGAAAAGTTTGGTTTTAAATTTTAACATTTTCAATTTTGGGGTAAATTATTAAATGTTTTTGAATTTGAGAATGAATCTGAATTAAAATAAATATGCCATTAGACAATAGAGGGCCTTTAACTTAGACGGTCTCATAAATACTCTTCTTGTGAGAGAAATAGTATTATGCTTGGAAGTACAAATGTGGAGCATTTTAATCCGTAACTGAAATTCCTCATTTCTCATGAAGATGAAATGTAATTAAAATAATATATCTAGTTTAATTATAGCAGACTTTCTCCCCTTAAAACATTGCAGAAACAACTTCATATCCTTTTAAGACCTGTTCATTGATATCAGGGAGAAATCAAGGGAGTCCAGTGTTGGCTAAACCTTGAGAAGGGCTTGCTGTGTCATGAACATTATTTGTGAACAAACAAACAAACAAAAAACAACTAAGGAAAGATGCTTGCTTAAATACAAGGCTCTTCAAAGCTGAGTGGATTGTGCATTCTTAAGAAAAGTCATAAAGTAGCTAAAGGAGTGTAAAATTGTAAATAGGATGAGTGTGGCTGCACCTTTTAATTTCAGTCTGTGAACTCTTACTCAAGCAGATGTCATCCCATAGCGCCCATCTCCCCACTGGTGACTGCAACCCAGATCTCATGGCTGAGATCTGACCTCAGAGACTCAGAGCTGATTATTAATCCCTTCAATTTGTAGATTTATTCACATCTTACAAGGGCTGGTGATATAGCTCAGTGGACTAAACACCTGCCTGGCAAGTGCAAGATCCTGAGTTTGATCCCCAGTACCACAAAGAAAAAAAAATACATTTTACAGTGCTTGGTCCCAACATAGTGTCATCCTGCTAAATGTGTCAGGCTGGTGATATTTAAGCAGACTTAGTGAGCAGACATATACACTTAGACAACCCATCTAGGTTAGCTGGATACTCTTTTAAAAGAATTCCTCTCCTCTCTTTCCCTGACTACCTTCTTTCTCTCTCATCTTCTCTTGATTGTCTCCTCCCCATCTTCTCCTGCTTTGTTTTTTTTTTTGGGGGGGGCTCTTTTCTTTCATAAATCCATTGACTCCACTTGATATCCAGTCAATTAAATCAAGTCAGAGAAATCAGACATTAGTAATCAATGGAGTATCCATGATTTTTCTATATCTAATTTATTTCCTTTCCTTTGAGGATAAGAGTAGACAGGTGATCTAAACCACTCTTGTGGACTGAGATATGCAGCACACACACCTCATTCCTCTTTGCCTACTTACTGTGTCTCACTTTATTCACCATAAACCTCACCACAAGCTTTCAGGCAATCTGACTTGTCCCTTTAGACAGGTTGTTTCTTTCTAATCACAATACAGGCTGAGTTATAAGAAAGCTTTTCTTCTCCGATTTTTAGCACTTGGACATTCAAAGACAATCTTTAAAGTGATTGAGTTTTATGTTCTTTCACAGATAAAATCTTTCTTGACATCATTTTCCCTCCAGAGCAGCAGATCTTTAAGTTCCACTTCTCCATCCTCTCCCCGCCCACCCCAGAGCCTATTCATTTCATTGCTGGGATTTCAAACTGAGTTCAGAACCAGAGGTGAAATTTATTTTCATTTTTATAACCCAGTCTGGACCATTCAACATAAAAACACTTTATAAAGAACTCATCACAATCCCCGCCCTGAGTTGTTAGGGGCGAGATGGATTTCACCTGATAGACCTTCCATATCTCTATACTTAGGGGTTTGAATCACTCATGGCTGTCATCAAAAAGAGTGCTTCCTTCAAATTTGTCCAAATCACAGGTTTGTAGGGCAATGCTCCAAAGCAGCTCCTTGCTGCCATTGTCATTAGGGACAAGGTAAGTGGTGAGATAGGTAAGGTAGCAGCACCAAAAGAAACAGGCTTAAATATCAGACACAAAAGCTTTGGGGTGAGCTAGGCTCACGTGTGCATAACAGTGTCAAATGCCAAAAAAAGCTTGTAATCACCAGTCATAGGAAAATGTTCAAATTATCAACCATGGTTTGAATTGTGTTGATTGCAGGTATCCTTTCTGCATAAGGCATACTCCTAAACTAATTGTGTTCAAATGGCCACTTGATGCCAGATGGTTTTCTGATAATTTTTTCAGTCACCTCTCAAAACACTTATGCCTTTGAAAGGAAACAACCACAAAAAGAATATGTTCCTTACCACAAATGTACACAGTGACTTTGGTGATACAGGTACTGCTCATTGTTATGCAGTTAATGAGAAAGTTAAGCCCTGGCTGCCATACCACGTTATCCTTTGTCTTTAATGAACACTGACATTTGTGCTCAATTAGCAGTGACACAAATAATCATATGAGTCTTTGCTCTGATTCCAAACCAATGCAGTTGAACCATCAGGACACTTCCTGTGTGATCAGATCAAAGCCCCTATGCACTGTGGCTTTTCAGAGCAGAGCAGAAACAAATTAATCACATCTCTCTAATTTTAAGTAGCATGTCTGGAGAGCCATTGGGGAAAAGTCATGGCAGGGACACAGAGGAAGTCAGCTTGTAAGCAGGTTGACGTTACAAAAGAGACAAGGTGTCATGCCTGGCAGTAGCTGTTTGCAGTTTGCTGCTCCGTAATTTTTCTCATGGAAATTCAAAATTAAATTAGTTCTTTCCTTTTCTAATAGATATCAAAAGCTCTCTGGTCATGAAGCACAGCACATTACAATTACATCAATATATCTTTCTCTTCTTCTTTATGCAGCTTCTTAATTTTTTTTCCTTTCCATTCTCCTTTGGCAAGCTCTTTGGGAGCAACTTTCGCAAATAATTAATAATGAGAAGATTCTCCTGAGGAAATCATTTGGAATCATTATGCTCTTCTAATAAATCGGCATTTCAGAATTCTAATCAGCAAAATTTGGATTCCAAATGTTAGAAAATTACAGTGGCCCATTGTACCTAGATTGATTAGTATGTAAATGTATCTAATTCTACTTTGAAAAGTCAGTGTAAAGCAATATATATATAACGGGACTCATACAGTTGGGAGCTTTGAAAGAAAACCTAATATTCAAATGTGAAAAACCTGTCTTGTAATCTATGCATAACTGGTACTCTCTCACTGTTGCTTCTTACGTTCAATTGTACTTTATTATTTCACTGGTCTCTGCAATAGCAGCTTGGATCTGCTATGTTCTTTCAATCATGTTTCACAGCCACCGTTTAAATCATATCAATATTTATCTGCCTGAATCATAAAAGAGCACAACGCCATTGTTGTCTGTGGTGCTCTGACTGTTGTCCCAGTGCTTGGTAAAGGAAACCCCAGTAAACTTGAGAAAAAGCCAAACTCATAACAAACATGACACAGAACACAGCATAATGATCAGCTTCAAAACACTCAATGGTTTAATGAATGGCATTTGAAAAATACAGGGCAGCATAACTGGAGTAGACAACTGAACGCAAATGAAGTTAGATTTCAGATTTTTCTTCTCTCCTATTGAGTTAAAAGCCACATCTCTTTTAGTCTGCTATTTGTTATGGGTTTCTATGAAATATAAATTGAGAACTTTAAAACTGCATTTCAGGTATCATTTCATGGAACTTAAAGAGCAAATTATAGCTCTTTTTGAGATAAATAAGGTAAGTCAGCAGTTGTCACATCTAATTGCATGCTGGAAACACTGAGTTTATTGTGTTTGTTCTTCTTGTTTGTTTTATTTGCTGTTCAGGTTCCATCCACTGAGATTCTGATTTAATTGGTGAATGGAGCACCACCATCTAGGTTTCAGAAACTCCACAGGTAATGCTATTTTACAGCCAGGTGGAGAATCACCTGTAAGCTAAAACCATAATTCTCTCTGTATCTCCCAGATGTGATCAAAGATGTGGTCCTAAGGCTAAGCTAATGAGGAACAGACTTTCCAATGCTGGAATAAGATGGAACACTCCTAACATGAGCATGCACCCTTTTATGTATTTATTCAGCAAACATCAATTGCATACCTACTGTGTGTTGTGTCTGTGCTCGTCACCTCAGGACAGCAGTGAACACGTTAAATGAGGTCTCATTTTCCACAAAAGTTGTCATATGAAGGGAAAGATAGATGTAAACCAGTTAACACATGAATCAAATGGCTGAATACTCTTCAGAAAATGAAAATGCTGTAAACTCTATATGGCAGTCACTAAATGTAGAAAATTCCTGCTGTGGGCAGGAGAGATCTGCAGAACATCTTCCAAGTACAAGTATGCATTCAGGCACTGCACATAAGGTCTGACTTAGGATGTTGGACCTTAGGGCCAGTGGGGACAACAGGGAAAATATGGGCTATAAGATAAATCAGAAGCACATCAGGCAAATCCTTCTTCATTATGGAAAAGAGCTTGAATTTTGTTCGAAATTGTCATGACAAAATCGTGAGATTGAGTAAGGAAAGGTTATCAAAGCAACTTGGAATACCGGAAGGAGAAAGAAACCAGAAGAAATGCCTTCACTTTTCTCTGTGTAACAACTGATAAAAGGGGTGGCTGGTTTGAGAGTTTATATCTGAGCTTCAAGGAATTTGTTCATCTGTGGCTTTCTTTATTTTTACAGCATCACACAAAGTCACCTCTCCCAACCTTTCCTTTTCATGGTTTGGTTTCTTTTTAGGTAATGACATCTGAAGAAACCTCAAAACTTGGAGTCCAGGTAATCAGCTCCATTCTCTGAGTCCCTGGTACAACTATATTTGGTACAAAGCCGCTCTTTGTCCCCGTTACATGTTTTGTAAATTTTTGCAACATTTTGAGCTAAGTCAAATTAGACAAATTTCCATCCTAGAATTGTTCAGGACATTAGAGTGATGTAGGATAAAGACAGTGTGGTTTTTCTGAGGAGAGAAAGTTAAACAGTGTTGTCATCTCCATTGCTGTGCTTCTTACCTTTGCTAGGCATGATGTACTCTATGTGCATTTAGTGCTCTAGCCAGGGAGGTAAGTTTTTTTTATATATAGAAAGTCTGACAGCTTCCAGAAGTAGATGCATACTTCTGTTCCTGAACCCAGACTCTTTGTATCACAAAATTGATGCCCTTGATTAATTTATGACATGTTCACTTGCAGATTCAATCTATAGCATGATGACATGGAAGTGCCTCCAGAAGAAAGTAGACAGGTCAGCAGTCAAGACAATCTTCCTTTTACTTCCTTTCCCACATCTACAGGAATCACCTCATTTCACAGAATCATAGTCAAATTTCTAGTATATCTGAAAGAAATTGTGTTGTAGCCTACAACCCTCCATTCTGTATGCAAGAAAATGAATCACACAACTCACTAACAGCAGAATCATGTCTTTACATCTGATCTCATTCTTATTGTAGTGTTGTTTTTTTTTTTTCAACACATTATGCTACCTTTTGGCTCTTGTAGAAATCGTGTACTTCAGCTCTGACTTACCTCAAGCCAAGGATTATCAGTGTCTTGAAATCTGCTTGTTTTGCAATGTTAGCTTGGGATTCCGATCCGATTGCTTGTAGGTCCACATTTGCTAAGCAGATCTGATTCTTTATCATCAGCACCATATAAGAATTTGAGATGTTGCAGCAGTCTACCATACTGTAGGTGGCTGGGGATATAGCTCAGTGGAATAAGCGCCTGCCTAGCAAGCGCAGGGTCCTGAGTTCGATCCCCAGTACTGAAAAAAAAAACAAAAAACTAATGTGCCAAACTACCATACTGTAGGTTTAATCATAAAAAGAGGTAGAGGAACAACTCTGTCTAGTATTTCTTCACTCACAATATCTATGTTTCTTTCTCAGAGACATTCATTTCTGCGTGCTATTACCATCACCCAGAGTGTGCTTATTTCATTTTGCGAGGAGATTAGAGAGCAAGCACATTGCCCAGCCCTGTGTCACTCTTTGATATCATAGTTTGCATGATCTCAGGCACAGGCAATTGTTAATGGTAACTTGGTGCCCCCTTTATGCCTGTGTTACAGAGTCATTCATGCATTTATTGAACCATCTGTTCAAGGACTTCCATATGCCAAGTATGCAGTAAGATATTTGTAACTCTAGGGGTCATAAAGACATAATCCCTGCCTTCAAGGAGCCAACATCTAGTGGGAAGATTAATAGATTAAGAGATCATGACAAAAAATGAGATATATCCTCTGGAAACTTCTGAGGACATGTTTGTGGTTAGTTTAAATCTATAAATTTTAAAATCTGTATATCATGTCTGAGGCAATTTATGTTGAATTTGTCTTGTGGGTTCAGATGATATCCTACATATGACAAATCTATCTCTTTGTAATCTAGCAAATAAAAATGTATGTCTTAATAGTAAAGCATTATTTTTACATTGATATTTTGTCTGGTATTTTGGATGAAATCTTTGAGGAAAGGTATTGTGTCTTAGGCATTGCATGAGCACATATCATTTGAAAGTAACTTTCTAAGCAAGTAGTATTATAAGTGTTTGATCTTTTTGTTTTTATTGGAAAGTATATGATATTGTTCATCAATCTATGCATAAAATTGCATTTTTAATGAACTTTTAAAAATCAATAATGAACAGATCTACATATAGTTCACAAATTTGATTTGATTTCCATCTTGGAAAAACTTCAATCTGGCTGGTATTAATAGCTATAGACTTTATTTTCCCTCTCAAAAAAGTACGTCTACAGTACATGATAAATCCATTAGTTAAAGTGCATTATCCTAGGATCTTATCATTATATCTCAGCACTGTCATAGTTTAAAATGTAATCTCCAACGCCCCTGCCAAAAGTGTCAATCACAATTTGTCAAGCAAATATAATCTGAATAAAAGATGCACAATGACTTTGTTGAAAAGGGGTTGCATGCTAAAGTGGTGCTTTAAAAGAAAAGTGTTGTCTTTTTTCTAATTAAACAAAACCCTTTAAAATATTTGACATTGAATCTCCCCACCGACCACATCCCCTCATTTAATTTTCTCCAAGATGGTGACCTGTGGTGCTGACACACAAGGAGCACTGACTCTCGTTTTACCCTGTGCTGGCTGGAAGGGGACAGGCGCATGGCTTTGCCTGTGGCCAGCGCACCCTCCTCTGTGCTTTTCTTTGCTTACTTTTTCCCTGCAGTGGACTGGGATAGTTTGTTTCAACGTCCATCCTGGCAATCAGATCACCATTCTCCATTCCAACATGAGTGCAGCCAGCCAGGCAGCATGGCGCCCCCCACCTCAGCCCCACCATTTCTGATGATATTGTTGTCTTTTGGGAGAGGGAGGGGGTAGTCTGGAGCAGCTAAGGTCAGAAAGGGCGGGTATGCGCCATTTATTTGCAAACCCAACATTCACAGTAAGCTTACAGCCCTGCCCCTCGTGGAAACAGGCCTGCAGTTGCTATATAAGCAGTACTTTGGCTGCTTCTTGGGTTTTACAGCAGGGAAGCTTCCTCCTGTGTACTGCACCCCTGTGCTGCAGTAGAGGCCATGCTCATGGTTTATTTTTCAAGTAGTGCGTACTCTAAATGGATTATAAATCAACTTGCAATTTTTTAAAATCCTGACTAGGGTAGACAGAGTGGTCATTTTAAAAGAAAGAGCAATAAACTCTCAGAAATGTTAACACTGAAGAGCTCCAGAGACCAGCATCCAATAAACACCAAAGCAGAGATCAGCACCCACTTTTGTCAACCTGCAGTGTCCATCACAAGCTGTCAGTGGAAGGTGGTGGCTCGCAGCAGCAGTAATGAACAGCTGGATGTTGGCACCCAGCAGTATCTGCCATTATCTGGAGACATCATGACTGCTAACACAGCTACACTTTGCTGATTTATGATTTTGGTCTGAGTCAGGCAAAAGAACCATAGATTGATTGGCAACCATGACATTATTTGATAACGGTAATAGGCACATGTTAGATAAGAATATTTAAAGATACTTTTGCAAAATAAATTCACTCCCCCCCCAAAAAAAACCACAAAAGAAACAGGTAACTTTCTGTCTAAGAAGTTCTAAATTTCATGAATTAAATGTTCTTTATACCTAAAACTGTGAAAAAGTACCTTCCGTGCTAAATTAATGTGGTTTTTGACCCTCCTGTTACCACTCATAATGCTGGTTTACTCTTTCCTCTATGGACTTTATCCTTACTTCCCCACCACACAAGTATTCTTTCACACTGCCCATGCTCTTTCTCAGTGGTAATCTGATTAAGAACAAAAAAATACAAACTCAGTGGTACAGAATAAAGCAGGGGTGAGATAAAGCAGAACAACAATAACAAAAATTCCTAACTTATCTAAAGGTAATATAATGACAGGTTATGCTTAACAAAGAGAAAAAAATTTTTAGATAGTCTCATTAGGTTGTTTCTGGCCACTGCCCACCCCCAACTTTTTTTATGAACCGTGTCCTGTACACACATTAAACAGCTTGTTGTACAGGAAGAACCATGTCTTTTTGTAGCTCTCTTTCAGTGGGAGGCCTTGTTTGCCTTCTTGATTAACCATTTATCTTCAATTGGGTATCCATCTGGATATTGCCTTTACCCAATCACTATCTCCAACTTCCCTCAGCTTTAGATCACTACTCTGAACTTCCGGAACTTTCATCATTTATTGTCATGTAAACTTTATTCTTTTAAAACTTTATTCTTTTTTTTATCAGCACATATTTATCATATTTGATCATATATTGTTATTTATCACAGGGTATTTGCACCCGTATATAATACATCTCCATTCTTTTTTTTCCCATTTGCTTCCCCTCCCTTCAACCCTTCTTTCTTTTCGATTTACACAATCTTTGTTTCCATTTTCTCCTTTGATTCTGTTTTCCTCTGCCCTTCTTTCCTTTACCCCTAACCCCTCTTGTTCCCCTTCCCATTTGAACAGGTTTTACCTGCTTTTCAATATCTCATGTAAACTTTTTTTTAAATTATTTTAAAAGTAAAAGAACAAAACCATATTAACAAAGAGACACAAAGTAGCATAAGAAATAGTACAATCAAAACTGATTTAAAGACAAGGTGACAGGGATTCAACAATGGTTGTTGCTTTACCTATTGATAACTTCGAAGTGTATATTCATGAACACAGACACAGACATGCAAAATTGGTCAAACAATTCATCATCAGCTGTTCCTTACTATCAAGTGACCTAAGTCAGTAGTACATCTATGTAAGATATGCTGTACATACATAATTATTTTCTTATATATTTTTAATATATATAATTTTTCTTTTTTTCCCCCTTTCCCTTTCTTTCCCTTCCTTTAAAGTGTGATAGAAAAAGAACTACATCAACAACAGAAAAAAAAAAATAAAAGAAAGAAACCGGAAAGCATTAACAAAGAGCCACAAAGTAGCACAATAACAGTATGATCAGAAATGAATTATAGACAAAGCCACAGAAGACCAACAATAGTTGCTGCATTGCATATTGACATCTTCAAAGTGTGTGCTCAGGATAACACATACAAACATACAAGATCGATCGAATAACCAGTCATCAACTATTCCTTAGCATTAAGTGATATAATACAATAGTAGAACCATGTTAGCCCTCCTGCACATATGTATCTACATATATACATACATACATTTTTGCATCTTTCTTTTCTCCTTTCCCTCGTCCCATCTGTTCTTTGCTTTTGAGCAGATTTCCTTCATGTCTCTTAGTTTATATTCCCACCCTCAGGTTCTTACACCAGTGACACAATACGTTGCCTGCTCTTGTACCGCTGATTTATTTCACTTCTGAGTATGGTTTCTAATTTTGACCATTTGCCTACAAAGTCCCCAAAACTGTCTTTCTTTATAGCTGAATAATATTCCATTATATAAAAATGCCACAGTTTTTTAATCCAGTCTTCTGTGGATGGACACTTGGGTTGCTTCCACATTTTAGCTATTACAAATTGCGCTGCTATAAACATGGGTGCACATATATCAGAGTGATATGATGTTTTCA